>CATNWG010000060.1:0-22500 GCA_951329385.1 Polia nebulosa
CTAACCTAACCTAACCTAACCTAACCTAACCTAACCTAACCTAACCTAACCTAACCTAACCTAACCTAACCTAACCTAACCTAACCTAACCTAACCTAACCTAACCTAACCTAACCTAACCTAACCTAACCTAACCTAACCTAACCTAACCTAACCTAACCTAACCTAACCTAACCTAACCTAACCTAACCTAACCTAACCTAACCTAACCTAACCTAACCTAACCTAACCTAACCTAACCTAACCTAACCTAACCTAACCTAACCTAACCTAACCTAACCTAACCTAACCTAACCTAACCTAACCTAACCTAACCTAACCTAACCTAACCTAACCTAACCTAACCTAACCTAACCTAACCTAACCTAACCTAACCTAACCTAACCTAACCTAACCTAACCTAACCTAACCTAACCTAACCTAACCTAACCTAACCTAACCTAACCTAACCTAACCTAACCTAACCTAACCTAACCTAACCTAACCTAACCTAACCTAACCTAACCTAACCTAACCTAACCTAACCTAACCTAACCTAACCTAACCTAACCTAACCTAACCTAACCTAACCTAACCTAACCTAACCTAACCTAACCTAACCTAACCTAACCTAACCTAACCTAACCTAACCTAACCTAACCTAACCTAACCTAACCTAACCTAACCTAACCTAACCTAACCTAACCTAACCTAACCTAACCTAACCTAACCTAACCTAACCTAACCTAACCTAACCTAACCTAACCTAACCTAACCTAACCTAACCTAACCTAACCTAACCTAACCTAACCTAACCTAACCTAACCTAACCTAACCTAACCTAACCTAACCTAACCTAACCTAACCTAACCTAACCTAACCTAACCTAACCTAACCTAACCTAACCTAACCTAACCTAACCTAACCTAACCTAACCTAACCTAACCTAACCTAACCTAACCTAACCTAACCTAACCTAACCTAACCTAACCTAACCTAACCTAACCTAACCTAACCTAACCTAACCTAACCTAACCTAACCTAACCTAACCTAACCTAACCTAACCTAACCTAACCTAACCTAACCTAACCTAACCTAACCTAACCTAACCTAACCTAACCTAACCTAACCTAACCTAACCTAACCTAACCTAACCTAACCTAACCTAACCTAACCTAACCTAACCTAACCTAACCTAACCTAACCTAACCTAACCTAACCTAACCTAACCTAACCTAACCTAACCTAACCTAACCTAACCTAACCTAACCTAACCTAACCTAACCTAACCTAACCTAACCTAACCTAACCTAACCTAACCTAACCTAACCTAACCTAACCTAACCTAACCTAACCTAACCTAACCTAACCTAACCTAACCTAACCTAACCTAACCTAACCTAACCTAACCTAACCTAACCTAACCTAACCTAACCTAACCTAACCTAACCTAACCTAACCTAACCTAACCTAACCTAACCTAACCTAACCTAACCTAACCTAACCTAACCTAACCTAACCTAACCTAACCTAACCTAACCTAACCTAACCTAACCTAACCTAACCTAACCTAACCTAACCTAACCTAACCTAACCTAACCTAACCTAACCTAACCTAACCTAACCTAACCTAACCTAACCTAACCTAACCTAACCTAACCTAACCTAACCTAACCTAACCTAACCTAACCTAACCTAACCTAACCTAACCTAACCTAACCTAACCTAACCTAACCTAACCTAACCTAACCTAACCTAACCTAACCTAACCTAACCTAACCTAACCTAACCTAACCTAACCTAACCTAACCTAACCTAACCTAACCTAACCTAACCTAACCTAACCTAACCTAACCTAACCTAACCTAACCTAACCTAACCTAACCTAACCTAACCTAACCTAACCTAACCTAACCTAACCTAACCTAACCTAACCTAACCTAACCTAACCTAACCTAACCTAACCTAACCTAACCTAACCTAACCTAACCTAACCTAACCTAACCTAACCTAACCTAACCTAACCTAACCTAACCTAACCTAACCTAACCTAACCTAACCTAACCTAACCTAACCTAACCTAACCTAACCTAACCTAACCTAACCTAACCTAACCTAACCTAACCTAACCTAACCTAACCTAACCTAACCTAACCTAACCTAACCTAACCTAACCTAACCTAACCTAACCTAACCTAACCTAACCTAACCTAACCTAACCTAACCTAACCTAACCTAACCTAACCTAACCTAACCTAACCTAACCTAACCTAACCTAACCTAACCTAACCTAACCTAACCTAACCTAACCTAACCTAACCTAACCTAACCTAACCTAACCTAACCTAACCTAACCTAACCTAACCTAACCTAACCTAACCTAACCTAACCTAACCTAACCTAACCTAACCTAACCTAACCTAACCTAACCTAACCTAACCTAACCTAACCTAACCTAACCTAACCTAACCTAACCTAACCTAACCTAACCTAACCTAACCTAACCTAACCTAACCTAACCTAACCTAACCTAACCTAACCTAACCTAACCTAACCTAACCTAACCTAACCTAACCTAACCTAACCTAACCTAACCTAACCTAACCTAACCTAACCTAACCTAACCTAACCTAACCTAACCTAACCTAACCTAACCTAACCTAACCTAACCTAACCTAACCTAACCTAACCTAACCTAACCTAACCTAACCTAACCTAACCTAACCTAACCTAACCTAACCTAACCTAACCTAACCTAACCTAACCTAACCTAACCTAACCTAACCTAACCTAACCTAACCTAACCTAACCTAACCTAACCTAACCTAACCTAACCTAACCTAACCTAACCTAACCTAACCTAACCTAACCTAACCTAACCTAACCTAACCTAACCTAACCTAACCTAACCTAACCTAACCTAACCTAACCTAACCTAACCTAACCTAACCTAACCTAACCTAACCTAACCTAACCTAACCTAACCTAACCTAACCTAACCTAACCTAACCTAACCTAACCTAACCTAACCTAACCTAACCTAACCTAACCTAACCTAACCTAACCTAACCTAACCTAACCTAACCTAACCTAACCTAACCTAACCTAACCTAACCTAACCTAACCTAACCTAACCTAACCTAACCTAACCTAACCTAACCTAACCTAACCTAACCTAACCTAACCTAACCTAACCTAACCTAACCTAACCTAACCTAACCTAACCTAACCTAACCTAACCTAACCTAACCTAACCTAACCTAACCTAACCTAACCTAACCTAACCTAACCTAACCTAACCTAACCTAACCTAACCTAACCTAACCTAACCTAACCTAACCTAACCTAACCTAACCTAACCTAACCTAACCTAACCTAACCTAACCTAACCTAACCTAACCTAACCTAACCTAACCTAACCTAACCTAACCTAACCTAACCTAACCTAACCTAACCTAACCTAACCTAACCTAACCTAACCTAACCTAACCTAACCTAACCTAACCTAACCTAACCTAACCTAACCTAACCTAACCTAACCTAACCTAACCTAACCTAACCTAACCTAACCTAACCTAACCTAACCTAACCTAACCTAACCTAACCTAACCTAACCTAACCTAACCTAACCTAACCTAACCTAACCTAACCTAACCTAACCTAACCTAACCTAACCTAACCTAACCTAACCTAACCTAACCTAACCTAACCTAACCTAACCTAACCTAACCTAACCTAACCTAACCTAACCTAACCTAACCTAACCTAACCTAACCTAACCTAACCTAACCTAACCTAACCTAACCTAACCTAACCTAACCTAACCTAACCTAACCTAACCTAACCTAACCTAACCTAACCTAACCTAACCTAACCTAACCTAACCTAACCTAACCTAACCTAACCTAACCTAACCTAACCTAACCTAACCTAACCTAACCTAACCTAACCTAACCTAACCTAACCTAACCTAACCTAACCTAACCTAACCTAACCTAACCTAACCTAACCTAACCTAACCTAACCTAACCTAACCTAACCTAACCTAACCTAACCTAACCTAACCTAACCTAACCTAACCTAACCTAACCTAACCTAACCTAACCTAACCTAACCTAACCTAACCTAACCTAACCTAACCTAACCTAACCTAACCTAACCTAACCTAACCTAACCTAACCTAACCTAACCTAACCTAACCTAACCTAACCTAACCTAACCTAACCTAACCTAACCTAACCTAACCTAACCTAACCTAACCTAACCTAACCTAACCTAACCTAACCTAACCTAACCTAACCTAACCTAACCTAACCTAACCTAACCTAACCTAACCTAACCTAACCTAACCTAACCTAACCTAACCTAACCTAACCTAACCTAACCTAACCTAACCTAACCTAACCTAACCTAACCTAACCTAACCTAACCTAACCTAACCTAACCTAACCTAACCTAACCTAACCTAACCTAACCTAACCTAACCTAACCTAACCTAACCTAACCTAACCTAACCTAACCTAACCTAACCTAACCTAACCTAACCTAACCTAACCTAACCTAACCTAACCTAACCTAACCTAACCTAACCTAACCTAACCTAACCTAACCTAACCTAACCTAACCTAACCTAACCTAACCTAACCTAACCTAACCTAACCTAACCTAACCTAACCTAACCTAACCTAACCTAACCTAACCTAACCTAACCTAACCTAACCTAACCTAACCTAACCTAACCTAACCTAACCTAACCTAACCTAACCTAACCTAACCTAACCTAACCTAACCTAACCTAACCTAACCTAACCTAACCTAACCTAACCTAACCTAACCTAACCTAACCTAACCTAACCTAACCTAACCTAACCTAACCTAACCTAACCTAACCTAACCTAACCTAACCTAACCTAACCTAACCTAACCTAACCTAACCTAACCTAACCTAACCTAACCTAACCTAACCTAACCTAACCTAACCTAACCTAACCTAACCTAACCTAACCTAACCTAACCTAACCTAACCTAACCTAACCTAACCTAACCTAACCTAACCTAACCTAACCTAACCTAACCTAACCTAACCTAACCTAACCTAACCTAACCTAACCTAACCTAACCTAACCTAACCTAACCTAACCTAACCTAACCTAACCTAACCTAACCTAACCTAACCTAACCTAACCTAACCTAACCTAACCTAACCTAACCTAACCTAACCTAACCTAACCTAACCTAACCTAACCTAACCTAACCTAACCTAACCTAACCTAACCTAACCTAACCTAACCTAACCTAACCTAACCTAACCTAACCTAACCTAACCTAACCTAACCTAACCTAACCTAACCTAACCTAACCTAACCTAACCTAACCTAACCTAACCTAACCTAACCTAACCTAACCTAACCTAACCTAACCTAACCTAACCTAACCTAACCTAACCTAACCTAACCTAACCTAACCTAACCTAACCTAACCTAACCTAACCTAACCTAACCTAACCTAACCTAACCTAACCTAACCTAACCTAACCTAACCTAACCTAACCTAACCTAACCTAACCTAACCTAACCTAACCTAACCTAACCTAACCTAACCTAACCTAACCTAACCTAACCTAACCTAACCTAACCTAACCTAACCTAACCTAACCTAACCTAACCTAACCTAACCTAACCTAACCTAACCTAACCTAACCTAACCTAACCTAACCTAACCTAACCTAACCTAACCTAACCTAACCTAACCTAACCTAACCTAACCTAACCTAACCTAACCTAACCTAACCTAACCTAACCTAACCTAACCTAACCTAACCTAACCTAACCTAACCTAACCTAACCTAACCTAACCTAACCTAACCTAACCTAACCTAACCTAACCTAACCTAACCTAACCTAACCTAACCTAACCTAACCTAACCTAACCTAACCTAACCTAACCTAACCTAACCTAACCTAACCTAACCTAACCTAACCTAACCTAACCTAACCTAACCTAACCTAACCTAACCTAACCTAACCTAACCTAACCTAACCTAACCTAACCTAACCTAACCTAACCTAACCTAACCTAACCTAACCTAACCTAACCTAACCTAACCTAACCTAACCTAACCTAACCTAACCTAACCTAACCTAACCTAACCTAACCTAACCTAACCTAACCTAACCTAACCTAACCTAACCTAACCTAACCTAACCTAACCTAACCTAACCTAACCTAACCTAACCTAACCTAACCTAACCTAACCTAACCTAACCTAACCTAACCTAACCTAACCTAACCTAACCTAACCTAACCTAACCTAACCTAACCTAACCTAACCTAACCTAACCTAACCTAACCTAACCTAACCTAACCTAACCTAACCTAACCTAACCTAACCTAACCTAACCTAACCTAACCTAACCTAACCTAACCTAACCTAACCTAACCTAACCTAACCTAACCTAACCTAACCTAACCTAACCTAACCTAACCTAACCTAACCTAACCTAACCTAACCTAACCTAACCTAACCTAACCTAACCTAACCTAACCTAACCTAACCTAACCTAACCTAACCTAACCTAACCTAACCTAACCTAACCTAACCTAACCTAACCTAACCTAACCTAACCTAACCTAACCTAACCTAACCTAACCTAACCTAACCTAACCTAACCTAACCTAACCTAACCTAACCTAACCTAACCTAACCTAACCTAACCTAACCTAACCTAACCTAACCTAACCTAACCTAACCTAACCTAACCTAACCTAACCTAACCTAACCTAACCTAACCTAACCTAACCTAACCTAACCTAACCTAACCTAACCTAACCTAACCTAACCTAACCTAACCTAACCTAACCTAACCTAACCTAACCTAACCTAACCTAACCTAACCTAACCTAACCTAACCTAACATAACCTAACCTAACCTAACCTAACCTAACCTAACCTAACCTAACCTAACCTAACCTAACCTAACCTAACCTAACCTAACCTAACCTAACCTAACCTAACCTAACCTAACCTAACCTAACCTAACCTAACCTAACCTAACCTAACCTAACCTAACCTAACCTAACCTAACCTAACCTAACCTAACCTAACCTAACCTAACCTAACCTAACCTAACCTAACCTAACCTAACCTAACCTAACCTAACCTAACCTAACCTAACCTAACCTAACCTAACCTAACCTAACCTAACCTAACCTAACCTAACCTAACCTAACCTAACCTAACCTAACCTAACCTAACCTAACCTAACCTAACCTAACCTAACCTAACCTAACCTAACCTAACCTAACCTAACCTAACCTAACCTAACCTAACCTAACCTAACCTAACCTAACCTAACCTAACCTAACCTAACCTAACCTAACCTAACCTAACCTAACCTAACCTAACCTAACCTAACCTAACCTAACCTAACCTAACCTAACCTAACCTAACCTAACCTAACCTAACCTAACCTAACCTAACCTAACCTAACCTAACCTAACCTAACCTAACCTAACCTAACCTAACCTAACCTAACCTAACCTAACCTAACCTAACCTAACCTAACCTAACCTAACCTAACCTAACCTAACCTAACCTAACCTAACCTAACCTAACCTAACCTAACCTAACCTAACCTAACCTAACCTAACCTAACCTAACCTAACCTAACCTAACCTAACCTAACCTAACCTAACCTAACCTAACCTAACCTAACCTAACCTAACCTAACCTAACCTAACCTAACCTAACCTAACCTAACCTAACCTAACCTAACCTAACCTAACCTAACCTAACCTAACCTAACCTAACCTAACCTAACCTAACCTAACCTAACCTAACCTAACCTAACCTAACCTAACCTAACCTAACCTAACCTAACCTAACCTAACCTAACCTAACCTAACCTAACCTAACCTAACCTAACCTAACCTAACCTAACCTAACCTAACCTAACCTAACCTAACCTAACCTAACCTAACCTAACCTAACCTAACCTAACCTAACCTAACCTAACCTAACCTAACCTAACCTAACCTAACCTAACCTAACCTAACCTAACCTAACCTAACCTAACCTAACCTAACCTAACCTAACCTAACCTAACCTAACCTAACCTAACCTAACCTAACCTAACCTAACCTAACCTAACCTAACCTAACCTAACCTAACCTAACCTAACCTAACCTAACCTAACCTAACCTAACCTAACCTAACCTAACCTAACCTAACCTAACCTAACCTAACCTAACCTAACCTAACCTAACCTAACCTAACCTAACCTAACCTAACCTAACCTAACCTAACCTAACCTAACCTAACCTAACCTAACCTAACCTAACCTAACCTAACCTAACCTAACCTAACCTAACCTAACCTAACCTAACCTAACCTAACCTAACCTAACCTAACCTAACCTAACCTAACCTAACCTAACCTAACCTAACCTAACCTAACCTAACCTAACCTAACCTAACCTAACCTAACCTAACCTAACCTAACCTAACCTAACCTAACCTAACCTAACCTAACCTAACCTAACCTAACCTAACCTAACCTAACCTAACCTAACCTAACCTAACCTAACCTAACCTAACCTAACCTAACCTAACCTAACCTAACCTAACCTAACCTAACCTAACCTAACCTAACCTAACCTAACCTAACCTAACCTAACCTAACCTAACCTAACCTAACCTAACCTAACCTAACCTAACCTAACCTAACCTAACCTAACCTAACCTAACCTAACCTAACCTAACCTAACCTAACCTAACCTAACCTAACCTAACCTAACCTAACCTAACCTAACCTAACCTAACCTAACCTAACCTAACCTAACCTAACCTAACCTAACCTAACCTAACCTAACCTAACCTAACCTAACCTAACCTAACCTAACCTAACCTAACCTAACCTAACCTAACCTAACCTAACCTAACCTAACCTAACCTAACCTAACCTAACCTAACCTAACCTAACCTAACCTAACCTAACCTAACCTAACCTAACCTAACCTAACCTAACCTAACCTAACCTAACCTAACCTAACCTAACCTAACCTAACCTAACCTAACCTAACCTAACCTAACCTAACCTAACCTAACCTAACCTAACCTAACCTAACCTAACCTAACCTAACCTAACCTAACCTAACCTAACCTAACCTAACCTAACCTAACCTAACCTAACCTAACCTAACCTAACCTAACCTAACCTAACCTAACCTAACCTAACCTAACCTAACCTAACCTAACCTAACCTAACCTAACCTAACCTAACCTAACCTAACCTAACCTAACCTAACCTAACCTAACCTAACCTAACCTAACCTAACCTAACCTAACCTAACCTAACCTAACCTAACCTAACCTAACCTAACCTAACCTAACCTAACCTAACCTAACCTAACCTAACCTAACCTAACCTAACCTAACCTAACCTAACCTAACCTAACCTAACCTAACCTAACCTAACCTAACCTAACCTAACCTAACCTAACCTAACCTAACCTAACCTAACCTAACCTAACCTAACCTAACCTAACCTAACCTAACCTAACCTAACCTAACCTAACCTAACCTAACCTAACCTAACCTAACCTAACCTAACCTAACCTAACCTAACCTAACCTAACCTAACCTAACCTAACCTAACCTAACCTAACCTAACCTAACCTAACCTAACCTAACCTAACCTAACCTAACCTAACCTAACCTAACCTAACCTAACCTAACCTAACCTAACCTAACCTAACCTAACCTAACCTAACCTAACCTAACCTAACCTAACCTAACCTAACCTAACCTAACCTAACCTAACCTAACCTAACCTAACCTAACCTAACCTAACCTAACCTAACCTAACCTAACCTAACCTAACCTAACCTAACCTAACCTAACCTAACCTAACCTAACCTAACCTAACCTAACCTAACCTAACCTAACCTAACCTAACCTAACCTAACCTAACCTAACCTAACCTAACCTAACCTAACCTAACCTAACCTAACCTAACCTAACCTAACCTAACCTAACCTAACCTAACCTAACCTAACCTAACCTAACCTAACCTAACCTAACCTAACCTAACCTAACCTAACCTAACCTAACCTAACCTAACCTAACCTAACCTAACCTAACCTAACCTAACCTAACCTAACCTAACCTAACCTAACCTAACCTAACCTAACCTAACCTAACCTAACCTAACCTAACCTAACCTAACCTAACCTAACCTAACCTAACCTAACCTAACCTAACCTAACCTAACCTAACCTAACCTAACCTAACCTAACCTAACCTAACCTAACCTAACCTAACCTAACCTAACCTAACCTAACCTAACCTAACCTAACCTAACCTAACCTAACCTAACCTAACCTAACCTAACCTAACCTAACCTAACCTAACCTAACCTAACCTAACCTAACCTAACCTAACCTAACCTAACCTAACCTAACCTAACCTAACCTAACCTAACCTAACCTAACCTAACCTAACCTAACCTAACCTAACCTAACCTAACCTAACCTAACCTAACCTAACCTAACCTAACCTAACCTAACCTAACCTAACCTAACCTAACCTAACCTAACCTAACCTAACCTAACCTAACCTAACCTAACCTAACCTAACCTAACCTAACCTAACCTAACCTAACCTAACCTAACCTAACCTAACCTAACCTAACCTAACCTAACCTAACCTAACCTAACCTAACCTAACCTAACCTAACCTAACCTAACCTAACCTAACCTAACCTAACCTAACCTAACCTAACCTAACCTAACCTAACCTAACCTAACCTAACCTAACCTAACCTAACCTAACCTAACCTAACCTAACCTAACCTAACCTAACCTAACCTAACCTAACCTAACCTAACCTAACCTAACCTAACCTAACCTAACCTAACCTAACCTAACCTAACCTAACCTAACCTAACCTAACCTAACCTAACCTAACCTAACCTAACCTAACCTAACCTAACCTAACCTAACCTAACCTAACCTAACCTAACCTAACCTAACCTAACCTAACCTAACCTAACCTAACCTAACCTAACCTAACCTAACCTAACCTAACCTAACCTAACCTAACCTAACCTAACCTAACCTAACCTAACCTAACCTAACCTAACCTAACCTAACCTAACCTAACCTAACCTAACCTAACCTAACCTAACCTAACCTAACCTAACCTAACCTAACCTAACCTAACCTAACCTAACCTAACCTAACCTAACCTAACCTAACCTAACCTAACCTAACCTAACCTAACCTAACCTAACCTAACCTAACCTAACCTAACCTAACCTAACCTAACCTAACCTAACCTAACCTAACCTAACCTAACCTAACCTAACCTAACCTAACCTAACCTAACCTAACCTAACCTAACCTAACCTAACCTAACCTAACCTAACCTAACCTAACCTAACCTAACCTAACCTAACCTAACCTAACCTAACCTAACCTAACCTAACCTAACCTAACCTAACCTAACCTAACCTAACCTAACCTAACCTAACCTAACCTAACCTAACCTAACCTAACCTAACCTAACCTAACCTAACCTAACCTAACCTAACCTAACCTAACCTAACCTAACCTAACCTAACCTAACCTAACCTAACCTAACCTAACCTAACCTAACCTAACCTAACCTAACCTAACCTAACCTAACCTAACCTAACCTAACCTAACCTAACCTAACCTAACCTAACCTAACCTAACCTAACCTAACCTAACCTAACCTAACCTAACCTAACCTAACCTAACCTAACCTAACCTAACCTAACCTAACCTAACCTAACCTAACCTAACCTAACCTAACCTAACCTAACCTAACCTAACCTAACCTAACCTAACCTAACCTAACCTAACCTAACCTAACCTAACCTAACCTAACCTAACCTAACCTAACCTAACCTAACCTAACCTAACCTAACCTAACCTAACCTAACCTAACCTAACCTAACCTAACCTAACCTAACCTAACCTAACCTAACCTAACCTAACCTAACCTAACCTAACCTAACCTAACCTAACCTAACCTAACCTAACCTAACCTAACCTAACCTAACCTAACCTAACCTAACCTAACCTAACCTAACCTAACCTAACCTAACCTAACCTAACCTAACCTAACCTAACCTAACCTAACCTAACCTAACCTAACCTAACCTAACCTAACCTAACCTAACCTAACCTAACCTAACCTAACCTAACCTAACCTAACCTAACCTAACCTAACCTAACCTAACCTAACCTAACCTAACCTAACCTAACCTAACCTAACCTAACCTAACCTAACCTAACCTAACCTAACCTAACCTAACCTAACCTAACCTAACCTAACCTAACCTAACCTAACCTAACCTAACCTAACCTAACCTAACCTAACCTAACCTAACCTAACCTAACCTAACCTAACCTAACCTAACCTAACCTAACCTAACCTAACCTAACCTAACCTAACCTAACCTAACCTAACCTAACCTAACCTAACCTAACCTAACCTAACCTAACCTAACCTAACCTAACCTAACCTAACCTAACCTAACCTAACCTAACCTAACCTAACCTAACCTAACCTAACCTAACCTAACCTAACCTAACCTAACCTAACCTAACCTAACCTAACCTAACCTAACCTAACCTAACCTAACCTAACCTAACCTAACCTAACCTAACCTAACCTAACCTAACCTAACCTAACCTAACCTAACCTAACCTAACCTAACCTAACCTAACCTAACCTAACCTAACCTAACCTAACCTAACCTAACCTAACCTAACCTAACCTAACCTAACCTAACCTAACCTAACCTAACCTAACCTAACCTAACCTAACCTAACCTAACCTAACCTAACCTAACCTAACCTAACCTAACCTAACCTAACCTAACCTAACCTAACCTAACCTAACCTAACCTAACCTAACCTAACCTAACCTAACCTAACCTAACCTAACCTAACCTAACCTAACCTAACCTAACCTAACCTAACCTAACCTAACCTAACCTAACCTAACCTAACCTAACCTAACCTAACCTAACCTAACCTAACCTAACCTAACCTAACCTAACCTAACCTAACCTAACCTAACCTAACCTAACCTAACCTAACCTAACCTAACCTAACCTAACCTAACCTAACCTAACCTAACCTAACCTAACCTAACCTAACCTAACCTAACCTAACCTAACCTAACCTAACCTAACCTAACCTAACCTAACCTAACCTAACCTAACCTAACCTAACCTAACCTAACCTAACCTAACCTAACCTAACCTAACCTAACCTAACCTAACCTAACCTAACCTAACCTAACCTAACCTAACCTAACCTAACCTAACCTAACCTAACCTAACCTAACCTAACCTAACCTAACCTAACCTAACCTAACCTAACCTAACCTAACCTAACCTAACCTAACCTAACCTAACCTAACCTAACCTAACCTAACCTAACCTAACCTAACCTAACCTAACCTAACCTAACCTAACCTAACCTAACCTAACCTAACCTAACCTAACCTAACCTAACCTAACCTAACCTAACCTAACCTAACCTAACCTAACCTAACCTAACCTAACCTAACCTAACCTAACCTAACCTAACCTAACCTAACCTAACCTAACCTAACCTAACCTAACCTAACCTAACCTAACCTAACCTAACCTAACCTAACCTAACCTAACCTAACCTAACCTAACCTAACCTAACCTAACCTAACCTAACCTAACCTAACCTAACCTAACCTAACCTAACCTAACCTAACCTAACCTAACCTAACCTAACCTAACCTAACCTAACCTAACCTAACCTAACCTAACCTAACCTAACCTAACCTAACCTAACCTAACCTAACCTAACCTAACCTAACCTAACCTAACCTAACCTAACCTAACCTAACCTAACCTAACCTAACCTAACCTAACCTAACCTAACCTAACCTAACCTAACCTAACCTAACCTAACCTAACCTAACCTAACCTAACCTAACCTAACCTAACCTAACCTAACCTAACCTAACCTAACCTAACCTAACCTAACCTAACCTAACCTAACCTAACCTAACCTAACCTAACCTAACCTAACCTAACCTAACCTAACCTAACCTAACCTAACCTAACCTAACCTAACCTAACCTAACCTAACCTAACCTAACCTAACCTAACCTAACCTAACCTAACCTAACCTAACCTAACCTAACCTAACCTAACCTAACCTAACCTAACCTAACCTAACCTAACCTAACCTAACCTAACCTAACCTAACCTAACCTAACCTAACCTAACCTAACCTAACCTAACCTAACCTAACCTAACCTAACCTAACCTAACCTAACCTAACCTAACCTAACCTAACCTAACCTAACCTAACCTAACCTAACCTAACCTAACCTAACCTAACCTAACCTAACCTAACCTAACCTAACCTAACCTAACCTAACCTAACCTAACCTAACCTAACCTAACCTAACCTAACCTAACCTAACCTAACCTAACCTAACCTAACCTAACCTAACCTAACCTAACCTAACCTAACCTAACCTAACCTAACCTAACCTAACCTAACCTAACCTAACCTAACCTAACCTAACCTAACCTAACCTAACCTAACCTAACCTAACCCATCGATTTCTCAGCTTCCAGGAACGCGATTTTGACCTAGTTTTTTGCATAGTAATTATAAGACAGGCTAGCTCCTGCTATCCAGACGCTAAAAATTGACCATCGCGGCTTTATTTTCTGAATACCCCACAATTTGTGTTTTTTACAAAATTTTGATTTTCAAATTTAGTTATCTTAAATTCTACTCGATAGATTCTTTTGGTTTAAACTCTATAGGACTCCACCAACCCTTACCTGTGTCCCGGTGCGTGTTTCGCGTATCCGAGTCCTGGTTTTGGTATAAATTTTCTAAATTTTTCCTCAAAAAACTGGTTTTTTGCACACTGTGCAAAATTTTTGTTCTATCAAAATTTTTATTTCAGCATAATTAGTTAGCCCGCACGGAGACGCAACTTTTGACACCCCACACGTGAGCCTAGCTCTCACGAAACGTCAAAAAATTCCCGATTGTATCCCCGGAAAACGGGTTTTCCACCCACTGTGCAAAGGCCCTTCAGGCGAAAATACCGAATTTAGTATAGCTGGCTAGATCTTGCGGGGCTGCGTCTTTTGACACCTCTCCCGTCTGTCTAGCTTGCTGGGCACCCTTAATATTAAATTAAATCTGAAATCCACTAAATTTGGTCGCGTTACCTGGAAAATCCACATACCTGGAGTAGCTCAAAACATAAACATCGATTTCTCAGCTTCCAGGAACGCGATTTTGACCTAGTTTTTTGCATAGTAATTATAAGACAGGCTAGCTCCTGCTATCCAGACGCTAAAAATTGACCATCGCGGCTTTATTTTCTGAATACCCCACAATTTGTGTTTTTTACAAAATTTTGATTTTCAAATTTAGTTATCTTAAATTCTACTCGATAGATTCTTTTGGTTTAAACTCTATAGGACTCCACCAACCCTTACCTGTGTCCCGGTGCGTGTTTCGCGTATCCGAGTCCTGGTTTTGGTATAAATTTTCTAAATTTTTCCTCAAAAAACTGGTTTTTTGCACACTGTGCAAAATTTTTGTTCTATCAAAATTTTTATTTCAGCATAATTAGTTAGCCCGCACGGAGACGCAACTTTTGACACCCCACACGTGAGCCTAGCTCTCACGAAACGTCAAAAAATTCCCGATTGTATCCCCGGAAAACGGGTTTTCCACCCACTGTGCAAAGGCCCTTCAGGCGAAAATACCGAATTTAGTATAGCTGGCTAGATCTTGCGGGGCTGCGTCTTTTGACACCTCTCCCGTCTGTCTAGCTTGCTGGGCACCCTTAATATTAAATTAAATCTGAAATCCACTAAATTTGGTCGCGTTACCTAGAAAATCCACATACCTGGAGTAGCTCAAAACATAAACATCGATTTCTCAGCTTCCAGGAACGCGATTTTGACCTAGTTTTTTGCATAGTAATTATAAGACAGGCTAGCTCCTGCTATCCAGACGCTAAAAATTGACCATCGCGGCTTTATTTTCTGAATACCCCACAATTTGTGTTTTTTACAAAATTTTGATTTTCAAATTTAGTTATCTTAAATTCTACTCGATAGATTCTTTTGGTTTAAACTCTATAGGACTCCACCAACCCTTACCTGTGTCCCGGTGCGTGTTTCGCGTATCCGAGTCCTGGTTTTGGTATAAATTTTCTAAATTTTTCCTCAAAAAACTGGTTTTTTGCACACTGTGCAAAATTTTTGTTCTATCAAAATTTTTATTTCAGCATAATTAGTTAGCCCGCACGGAGACGCAACTTTTGACACCCCACACGTGAGCCTAGCTCTCACGAAACGTCAAAAAATTCCCGATTGTATCCCCGGAAAACGGGTTTTCCACCCACTGTGCAAAGGCCCTTCAGGCGAAAATACCGAATTTAGTATAGCTGGCTAGATCTTGCGGGGCTGCGTCTTTTGACACTTCTCCCGTCTGTCTAGCTTGCTGGGCACCCTTAATAATAAATTAAATCTGAAATCCACTAAATTTGGTCGCGTTACCTAGAAAATCCACATACCTGGAGTAGCTCAAAACATAAACATCGATTTCTCAGCTTCCAGGAACGCGATTTTGACCTAGTTTTTTGCATAGTAATTATAAGACAGGCTAGCTCCTGCTATCCAGACGCTAAAAATTGACCATCGCGGCTTTATTTTCTGAATACCCCACAATTTGTGTTTTTTACAAAATTTTGATTTTCAAATTTAGTTATCTTAAATTCTACTCGATAGATTCTTTTGGTTTAAACTCTATAGGACTCCACCAACCCTTACCTGTGTCCCGGTGCGTGTTTCGCGTATCCGAGTCCTGGTTTTGGTATAAATTTTCTAAATTTTTCCTCAAAAAACTGGTTTTTTGCACACTGTGCAAAATTTTTGTTCTATCAAAATTTTTATTTCAGCATAATTAGTTAGCCCGCACGGAGACGCAACTTTTGACACCCCACACGTGAGCCTAGCTCTCACGAAACGTCAAAAAATTCCCGATTGTATCCCCGGAAAACGGGTTTTCCACCCACTGTGCAAAGGCCCTTCAGGCGAAAATACCGAATTTAGTATAGCTGGCTAGATCTTGCGGGGCTGCGTCTTTTGACACTTCTCCCGTCTGTCTAGCTTGCTGGGCACCCTTAATAATAAATTAAATCTGAAATCCACTAAATTTGGTCGCGTTACCTAGAAAATCCACATACCTGGAGTAGCTCAAAACATAAACATCGATTTCTCAGCTTCCAGGAACGCGATTTTGACCTAGTTTTTTGCATAGTAATTATAAGACAGGCTAGCTCCTGCTATCCAGACGCTAAAAATTGACCATCGCGGCTTTATTTTCTGAATACCCCACAATTTGTGTTTTTTACAAAATTTTGATTTTCAAATTTAGTTATCTTAAATTCTACTCGATAGATTCTTTTGGTTTAAACTCTATAGGACTCCACCAACCCTTACCTGTGTCCCGGTGCGTGTTTCGCGTATCCGAGTCCTGGTTTTGGTATAAATTTTCTAAATTTTTCCTCAAAAAACTGGTTTTTTGCACACTGTGCAAAATTTTTGTTCTATCAAAATTTTTATTTCAGCATAATTAGTTAGCCCGCACGGAGACGCAACTTTTGACACCCCACACGTGAGCCTAGCTCTCACGAAACGTCAAAAAATTCCCGATTGTATCCCCGGAAAACGGGTTTTCCACCCACTGTGCAAAGGCCCTTCAGGCGAAAATACCGAATTTAGTATAGCTGGCTAGATCTTGCGGGGCTGCGTCTTTTGACACCTCTCCCGTCTGTCTAGCTTGCTGGGCACCCTTAATATTAAATTAAATCTGAAATCCACTAAATTTGGTCGCGTTACCTAGAAAATCCACATACCTGGAGTAGCTCAAAACATAAACATCGATTTCTCAGCTTCCAGGAACGCGATTTTGACCTAGTTTTTTGCATAGTAATTATAAGACAGGCTAGCTCCTGCTATCCAGACGCTAAAAATTGACCATCGCGGCTTTATTTTCTGAATACCCCACAATTTGTGTTTTTTACAAAATTTTGATTTTCAAATTTAGTTATCTTAAATTCTACTCGATAGATTCTTTTGGTTTAAACTCTATAGGACTCCACCAACCCTTACCTGTGTCCCGGTGCGTGTTTCGCGTATCCGAGTCCTGGTTTTGGTATAAATTTTCTAAATTTTTCCTCAAAAAACTGGTTTTTTGCACACTGTGCAAAATTTTTGTTCTATCAAAATTTTTATTTCAGCATAATTAGTTAGCCCGCACGGAGACGCAACTTTTGACACCCCACACGTGAGCCTAGCTCTCACGAAACGTCAAAAAATTCCCGATTGTATCCCCGGAAAACGGGTTTTCCACCCACTGTGCAAAGGCCCTTCAGGCGAAAATACCGAATTTAGTATAGCTGGCTAGATCTTGCGGGGCTGCGTCTTTTGACACCTCTCCCGTCTGTCTAGCTTGCTGGGCACCCTTAATATTAAATTAAATCTGAAATCCACTAAATTTGGTCGCGTTACCTAGAAAATCCACATACCTGGAGTAGCTCAAAACATAAACATCGATTTCTCAGCTTCCAGGAACGCGATTTTGACCTAGTTTTTTGCATAGTAATTATAAGACAGGCTAGCTCCTGCTATCCAGACGCTAAAAATTGACCATCGCGGCTTTATTTTCTGAATACCCCACAATTTGTGTTTTTTACAAAATTTTGATTTTCAAATTTAGTTATCTTAAATTCTACTCGATAGATTCTTTTGGTTTAAACTCTATAGGACTCCACCAACCCTTACCTGTGTCCCGGTGCGTGTTTCGCGTATCCGAGTCCTGGTTTTGGTATAAATTTTCTAAATTTTTCCTCAAAAAACTGGTTTTTTGCACACTGTGCAAAATTTTTGTTCTATCAAAATTTTTATTTCAGCATAATTAGTTAGCCCGCACGGAGACGCAACTTTTGACACCCCACACGTGAGCCTAGCTCTCACGAAACGTCAAAAAATTGCCCTCCCACCCTCCCATAGTAAATTTTTAAGCTCTATACATAAGACACGGAAAATTTTGCAAAAACTTTTCGAAAATTTTATTTTTATTTTGAATAAGTCTGCTTTTAGTGGACTATAAAAAATTTAATTGACACTTGACGTGACTAATATTTTTAGTCACATAATTTTGACTTGAAAACTTTTATATTTTTTCTATTCTTTTATTTTGTACTTTTGTCTGATCCCCTCTTTACAGGGATCTAGTCCAATAGATAATAGTTTACGTGTTTTTGACCCATTTTGATTATAATTGGCAGATCCCCCATTTACAGGGATCCAGTCAAATAATATTCGTAGTTGTCCTCTGAAGTTTTAAATTCCTGTTCGACTCCATCATGCTCCGCACGCCGGGCAAAAAGGACGCAGACTCGCTCGGCTCCGGGGGCTCGCCGCGATCGGCAGAGAAAGCCGTGACCTCACTCTCGAGCGTAAGGCGCAGTATCGGGGAATGGGAGGCTGGGAGAGCAGAGCCAAAGGCTATGTCCCAGCCTAATCCAAAGTCAGATTCCACACCACCTACCACGCTGAGAAACCCCGGCCCTCTGGTGACGCGCCGGACCTCTGCGGGCACTGCGGGACCTTCAAAAAGACCAGAAAATAAGTACCCCAGCCTCACAGCAGAAGCGAGAGCTTGCCTGAATAAAGCGAAGCTTCATTTAGGTAACTCTCGCAACTTGAAGACAGAGATAAAGACGGAGGTACTGGGGGCAATAAATCGGCTCTATGAAATAGTGAAGGAGTCGGAAAAGTCGAAACTTCCTGTCACCGCTGTATCTACAACAGCTTCCGACCAGACCAACCTGTCCTCTCCCGATAATGCAACCGAGGCGAACAGGGATCTCGTACAACAGCTGGAGGTAAATTCCGCTCTATTGAGAGAAAACCTCAGTAAAATGGAGTCGCTGCGGGATGCTTTGACGATAAGAGATTCTGTTGAGGAGAGAACATACGCGTCTGTGGCTGCTGCGCTCAACAGCCAAACCGGGGCACAGGCTCTGGGACGAGCGACGCTTCACTCCGTGGTTGTCTCTTCAACAGAAGAGACCGAAACGGGAGACGAGGTGCTGGAAAGGGTGAGGAAGGCGGTCGATGCGAAGGAGGGATGGGTGAAAGTCGAGAAAGTGAGAAAAGCGAAGGACAGGAAGATTATAATGGGGTGTCACACAAAAGAAGAGCGAGACAAGATCAAAGAAAGATTGGAAGCGGTCGGGCAGGGCCTCGTCGTCGAGGAAGTGACGAACCGGGACCCGCTTCTGGTTCTAAGGGACGTCTTACTGATTCATAGTGATGAAGAAGTGCTAAAGGCCCTAAGGAACCAGAATCGGGAACTGTTTCACGGCCTCGAGGGCGAGTCTCAAAGGATATCCATTAAATTCCGAAGGAAGACGCGCAACCCCCATTTGAACCACATTGTGGTCAGTGTATCCCCATTAATCTGGAGGAGGGCCATCGAAGGCGGAAAGTTGCGCATCGACCTCCAGAGTGTACGCGTCGAAGACCAGACGCCACTGGTGCAGTGTACCCGCTGCCTGGGCTACGGGCACAGCAAGCGATTTTGCAAACAGCCAGCCGATCTGTGCAGTCACTGTGGCGGTCCGCACTTCAGAGCGGATTGCCCGGACAGGCAGATTGGCGAAGCAGCGGTGTGCGTTAACTGCACCAGGGCAAAGATGGGGAACACTGGGCACAATGCTTTCAGCACAGAATGCCCCGTACGAAGAAGGTGGGATGCACTCGCTCGAGCCTCAATAGCGTATTGCTAATGTTGCCCCTGATACCCACCAGTACAAAGTGGTCCAGGCCAACCTGCAGCGGTGTCAGCTTGCCACCAACGAGTTGTTGCTGGAGGCTGCCAAACGGAAACTTGCCATAGCGTTGCTCCAGGAGCCCTATGTGGGTGGGGTGAGAAGGATGAAGGGCTACCGGGGCGTAAGGGTCTTCCAGAGCTCTGAGGGAGGAGAAGGGACTGTAAAGGCAGCAATAGCTGTGTTTGACCATGATTTAGATATCATACAGTACCCGCAACTCACCACAAACAACATCGTTGTGGTGGGAGTCCGAACCAGAGCCTGGACGATCACGCTGGTGTCCTTCTACTTCGAGCCCGGCGAGCCCATAGAGCCATACCTGGAGCACCTAAAACGAGTGGAGCAGGACGTAGGCCCCAGCAGGTTGGTCATTGGAGGAGACACAAATGCAAAGAGTACTTGGTGGGGTAGCGGCAACGAGGACCCGAGAGGGGAGCAGATGTGTGGAGCACTGGGGGAAATGGGTCTCCATATCCTCAACGTGGGGGACATCCCAACCTATGACTACATCAGAGGAGGCATTAGGTACCGCAGCCACGTGGACGTGACGGCCTGTTCGGCGGACATGCTGGACCTGGTGGATGGCTGGCGAATCGTGGAAGGTCTCACGAGTTCCGACCATAACGGCATATTTTTCGGCATTAATTTAACAAAATCTAAAGGAATAAAAATCGAGCGCACCACAAGAAAATACAACACAAAGAAGGCTAATTGGAGGCAGTTTCGTGAGAAACTGTCTCAAATTATGCTGGAAAATAATCTAACAGTTACGGAAGTTAATAACATAAACACCATAGACCAATTAGAACACACAATCAACACATACACACAGGCCGTAACTGAAACATGTACACACACAATACCAATAAAACAGAACAAACAAATACTTACCTTGCCGTGGTGGTCGAAGGAACTCGCTGGGATGAAGAAGCTGGTCGCCACTAGGAAACGCAGAGTCAGGAACGCAGCGCCGGTCCGGAGAGAGATGGTGGTTAGGCTGTACCTGGAAGAAAAACAGAAGTATGAGGAGGCTGTGAAGAAGGCCATAGAAGAGAGCTGGAAGAAGTTTTGCGGCAAACAAGATAGAGAGGGGGTCTGGGAGGGGATCTACAGAGTGATGGGAAGGGTCTCAAAGAGAGAAGAGGATCTGCCTCTGCAGGTGGAAGGACACACTCTGGACGCGAAGGGCTCGGTGAGGCTGTTGGCCGAGACTTTCTACCCCGAGGACCGTGAGGAAGACGACAACATGGACCATCGCCAAACCCGACAACTGGCAGAAATGGTAAACGAGTGGAGCCATGATGAACGACATGACCCACCGTTTACCCAAAGTGAGCTTGATAGGTCCATGAGGTCGTTCAACCCAAAAAAGGCCCCGGGAGCCGACGGCTTCACTGCCGACATTTGCTCTCAGGCCATTGATTGCGCTCCTGAATTCTTCCTGTCGCTGTTAAACAAATGCCTGGCGCACCACCACTTCCCGAAGTCCTGGAAGGAAGCAACGGTGGTTGTGCTCAGGAAGCCAGGCAAAGACTCGTACACCGTCCCAAAATCCT
>CATNWG010000060.1:27500-92500 GCA_951329385.1 Polia nebulosa
CCTAACCTAACCTAACCTAACCTAACCTAACCTAACCTAACCTAACCTAACCTAACCTAACCTAACCTAACCTAACCTAACCTAACCTAACCTAACCTAACCTAACCTAACCTAACCTAACCTAACCTAACCTAACCTAACCTAACCTAACCTAACCTAACCTAACCTAACCTAACCTAACCTAACCTAACCTAACCTAACCTAACCTAACCTAACCTAACCTAACCTAACCTAACCTAACCTAACCTAACCTAACCTAACCTAACCTAACCTAACCTAACCTAACCTAACCTAACCTAACCTAACCTAACCTAACCTAACCTAACCTAACCTAACCTAACCTAACCTAACCTAACCTAACCTAACCTAACCTAACCTAACCTAACCTAACCTAACCTAACCTAACCTAACCTAACCTAACCTAACCTAACCTAACCTAACCTAACCTAACCTAACCTAACCTAACCTAACCTAACCTAACCTAACCTAACCTAACCTAACCTAACCTAACCTAACCTAACCTAACCTAACCTAACCTAACCTAACCTAACCTAACCTAACCTAACCTAACCTAACCTAACCTAACCTAACCTAACCTAACCTAACCTAACCTAACCTAACCTAACCTAACCTAACCTAACCTAACCTAACCTAACCTAACCTAACCTAACCTAACCTAACCTAACCTAACCTAACCTAACCTAACCTAACCTAACCTAACCTAACCTAACCTAACCTAACCTAACCTAACCTAACCTAACCTAACCTAACCTAACCTAACCTAACCTAACCTAACCTAACCTAACCTAACCTAACCTAACCTAACCTAACCTAACCTAACCTAACCTAACCTAACCTAACCTAACCTAACCTAACCTAACCTAACCTAACCTAACCTAACCTAACCTAACCTAACCTAACCTAACCTAACCTAACCTAACCTAACCTAACCTAACCTAACCTAACCTAACCTAACCTAACCTAACCTAACCTAACCTAACCTAACCTAACCTAACCTAACCTAACCTAACCTAACCTAACCTAACCTAACCTAACCTAACCTAACCTAACCTAACCTAACCTAACCTAACCTAACCTAACCTAACCTAACCTAACCTAACCTAACCTAACCTAACCTAACCTAACCTAACCTAACCTAACCTAACCTAACCTAACCTAACCTAACCTAACCTAACCTAACCTAACCTAACCTAACCTAACCTAACCTAACCTAACCTAACCTAACCTAACCTAACCTAACCTAACCTAACCTAACCTAACCTAACCTAACCTAACCTAACCTAACCTAACCTAACCTAACCTAACCTAACCTAACCTAACCTAACCTAACCTAACCTAACCTAACCTAACCTAACCTAACCTAACCTAACCTAACCTAACCTAACCTAACCTAACCTAACCTAACCTAACCTAACCTAACCTAACCTAACCTAACCTAACCTAACCTAACCTAACCTAACCTAACCTAACCAACCTAACCTAACCTAACCTAACCTAACCTAACCTAACCTAACCTAACCTAACCTAACCTAACCTAACCTAACCTAACCTAACCTAACCTAACCTAACCTAACCTAACCTAACCTAACCTAACCTAACCTAACCTAACCTAACCTAACCTAACCTAACCTAACCTAACCTAACCTAACCTAACCTAACCTAACCTAACCTAACCTAACCTAACCTAACCTAACCTAACCTAACCTAACCTAACCTAACCTAACCTAACCTAACCTAACCTAACCTAACCTAACCTAACCTAACCTAACCTAACCTAACCTAACCTAACCTAACCTAACCTAACCTAACCTAACCTAACCTAACCTAACCTAACCTAACCTAACCTAACCTAACCTAACCTAACCTAACCTAACCTAACCTAACCTAACCTAACCTAACCTAACCTAACCTAACCTAACCTAACCTAACCTAACCTAACCTAACCTAACCTAACCTAACCTAACCTAACCTAACCTAACCTAACCTAACCTAACCTAACCTAACCTAACCTAACCTAACCTAACCTAACCTAACCTAACCTAACCTAACCTAACCTAACCTAACCTAACCTAACCTAACCTAACCTAACCTAACCTAACCTAACCTAACCTAACCTAACCTAACCTAACCTAACCTAACCTAACCTAACCTAACCTAACCTAACCTAACCTAACCTAACCTAACCTAACCTAACCTAACCTAACCTAACCTAACCTAACCTAACCTAACCTAACCTAACCTAACCTAACCTAACCTAACCTAACCTAACCTAACCTAACCTAACCTAACCTAACCTAACCTAACCTAACCTAACCTAACCTAACCTAACCTAACCTAACCTAACCTAACCTAACCTAACCTAACCTAACCTAACCTAACCTAACCTAACCTAACCTAACCTAACCTAACCTAACCTAACCTAACCTAACCTAACCTAACCTAACCTAACCTAACCTAACCTAACCTAACCTAACCTAACCTAACCTAACCTAACCTAACCTAACCTAACCTAACCTAACCTAACCTAACCTAACCTAACCTAACCTAACCTAACCTAACCTAACCTAACCTAACCTAACCTAACCTAACCTAACCTAACCTAACCTAACCTAACCTAACCTAACCTAACCTAACCTAACCTAACCTAACCTAACCTAACCTAACCTAACCTAACCTAACCTAACCTAACCTAACCTAACCTAACCTAACCTAACCTAACCTAACCTAACCTAACCTAACCTAACCTAACCTAACCTAACCTAACCTAACCTAACCTAACCTAACCTAACCTAACCTAACCTAACCTAACCTAACCTAACCTAACCTAACCTAACCTAACCTAACCTAACCTAACCTAACCTAACCTAACCTAACCTAACCTAACCTAACCTAACCTAACCTAACCTAACCTAACCTAACCTAACCTAACCTAACCTAACCTAACCTAACCTAACCTAACCTAACCTAACCTAACCTAACCTAACCTAACCTAACCTAACCTAACCTAACCTAACCTAACCTAACCTAACCTAACCTAACCTAACCTAACCTAACCTAACCTAACCTAACCTAACCTAACCTAACCTAACCTAACCTAACCTAACCTAACCTAACCTAACCTAACCTAACCTAACCTAACCTAACCTAACCTAACCTAACCTAACCTAACCTAACCTAACCTAACCTAACCTAACCTAACCTAACCTAACCTAACCTAACCTAACCTAACCTAACCTAACCTAACCTAACCTAACCTAACCTAACCTAACCTAACCTAACCTAACCTAACCTAACCTAACCTAACCTAACCTAACCTAACCTAACCTAACCTAACCTAACCTAACCTAACCTAACCTAACCTAACCTAACCTAACCTAACCTAACCTAACCTAACCTAACCTAACCTAACCTAACCTAACCTAACCTAACCTAACCTAACCTAACCTAACCTAACCTAACCTAACCTAACCTAACCTAACCTAACCTAACCTAACCTAACCTAACCTAACCTAACCTAACCTAACCTAACCTAACCTAACCTAACCTAACCTAACCTAACCTAACCTAACCTAACCTAACCTAACCTAACCTAACCTAACCTAACCTAACCTAACCTAACCTAACCTAACCTAACCTAACCTAACCTAACCTAACCTAACCTAACCTAACCTAACCTAACCTAACCTAACCTAACCTAACCTAACCTAACCTAACCTAACCTAACCTAACCTAACCTAACCTAACCTAACCTAACCTAACCTAACCTAACCCAGAGTCCGCGGCTTCCCCCCGCGACGAGCACACGTTCCCAAGGCTGCTCCGCGCTAAAAAGTTGTAAAAAATTTATTGAAAAATCCATAAAAGTGGTATTTCTTAACCGATTTAAGTCGTGCTTGATACCAAAGTGTGTGGAAAGATAAGACCTTTCTAATGGTGAAAAGTGCAACATTGTGAGTGTCTGGGAAAAAAAGTTACAAGCAATAAAGTGCAAAAAGTAAAAAATTAAAAACTTAAAATAAATACGCTGCAAGAATAAGATCGACGACACCTACCTTTTTTGGTGTCAAAAGGTGCGTCTTGGCGACGCCTACCAGTTGGTGCTGCGTCCCGATTTTTCCGGGTCACGCGCTCGGAGAGAAAAGGAAAAAACAAAAAACCACGTGGCACGTGCAACGGGTTCCAGCGGAGTGCGGCTGAAATCATCTGGCGGCTTCGAGGCGAGACGCCGAGACCATCGAAACGACGCTTCGATCATCAAAAAAGGTGAAGTGGTTCCGGAGATATTTCGTTTTTAAAATTCTTAAAACTTTAAAAAATTAGTAATTAATTATTTGTCGCGATAACCCCTCATTTTTATTTCGGCATATTAAGGGTTATTGCTAAGTCTATATAACTTCCAAATTTCAGTCTTTTATCTCTTATAGTTTCCGGGTTATCATTTTTTGAAAATTAAGGGTTGATACTGGGGTTGTTAAATAAGGGCTTCAGGTCTCCGGAGCCACAACCTAAAAATAGGTTTAAGTTAGACATAGCGTTATTTTTAAGTTGTAAAGGTTTTTATTGTGTAGATTTTATACTGTGTCTCTTTAAGTTAAATTTAGGGGGTTTTTTGTACATATTAAATCGGGGGTAAGTTTCTCAGGGCTAGAACTACAAAATCTGGACTGAGCTCTTCAAGCCCAGTCCAGAGAGCCCAAACTCGGCCATTTTCGGCTAAGAACTGCTAGTTTTATACAAGCAGCCGCCATTTTGGGCGCCATTTTGAGAAACTTCCGCCCGACATAGCTCCGGACTCACTTGACTCAGAAAGCTGCGGTTTTCGCAGTTGTACAAGGGAGGGCGATATCCATCCGGTCCGCCTGCTTCGGAGTGTTTTGGCGCTGCGGGTTTTCAGGATCCTGAAAACCACCTTGCTCGCTAGGGCGGGTGAGGCTGAGCCAAATAAACCCGAACACGGGCGTTCTACGACCATTGGAAGGGAAGATAGCCCGGGTTTGTGATTGAGTTTGACAGTTCACGAACTGTCAGACGCCTTTTCAGACCCGTGTAACTCCCGAACCGGGGGTCGTGGAGCGTTCGGGTTTTCTTCGGTGACGTTGGCTTGACCTCCCCTACTTGGCTCGAGCCTTTTCAGGGGTTTTCAGGACCTGAAAAGTTTTCAGCCTGAAGCCGGATCGGGCGTATAGACTGGGTCTCGCCCAGTCGAGAGAGCCCAAGCACGAGCGTTCTGCGGCCAGCCAAAGAGGAGATATTACCTGTTAAAGACTGACTTTGACAGCTGTCCGCCATCTTTGGAATTTTTTAAACTCTCATATCTCTTCAACGGAGGGCCGTAGAGCGACGCGGTTTGTTCTCTGGGGGTTAGCTGGGCTGCTTCTTGCGGATGAGTCCGTTTTCAGGCACTTTCAGGAGTGAGGATTTTTTTCAGCCTGAAAGGGTTGCTATTGTCTGGATCTCGTCGGGCTCCTTAAGATAAGCCCAAGCACGGTGTGATTCGGCCTGGTGGTTGCGGAGCTGCGTGGTTTGATCGTGTTCTGGCCGCCATCTTGGATGGTAACCGGAAACTTTTAGCTGCGATAGCTCCGGGACCCCTGGGGCTGGGTGCGTCGTGTTTGGAATCGTTGGATCGGGCTCGGCGGGCTCTATTCAGTGGTGGCATTGGGAGGACTCTACATAGAGCCATTCTACCAGAAAAGTAGGAAATAGGTTTTTTAGTTAAAAAATAGGTTAGGTAGAGTCTCTCAAAGACGGTTTTTAAATTTATTTAAAAACACAACTTAGTTTTAAGTCTTTTACGGTTTTGTTCTTTTTATGTATTGGACTATTTTAAATTTTAAATTTAATTTTATATTATCGTCCCTTTTGACGAACGTCCCTTTTGACGTTTTTAGGCTAAGTTACTGACGCATACACCCCAACATGTTCGGCATGAGGACACCGCAGAAGGAAACTGACGGTAAAAAGTCACCGTCCAAGCTTGGGGCAGCTGCCTCTCAAAGCGTGAGACGCAGCATAGGGGAGTGGGAAGCCACCAAAACCAGCCCCATCGTCTCTATATCAGACAAGACGTCGCAGGCCGGCCCTGTTAAAGCCACCATTAAGACTGCTTTGACAAAGGAAAGCAAAGTGGCAACTGTAACCACAGTCAGAAAATCCACTGAAATAAGTCCACCGTCTAAAGTTAAATATGCAGACCGAGCTGCGGAGGCAAAAGCCTGCCTAACAAAGGCAAAGCTTAACCTAAGCAGCTCAAGAAATCTAAAAACGGAAATAAAAAGCGCTATCGTTGAAGCCACAGAACGACTTTACCAGCTGGTAAAGGAGGCTGAATCTGAGCTGAAACTGGTAAAACAAAAACAGACAAGGGAAGGGCTGGTAGTGGCAGACCAAACACCACTTACCACAAAACCATCTACTCCCGATATAAACGACACAAGCAGAATAATGCGAACAATAGAGCAACACACAAAGCTCCTAATAGAGAGCAATAAGAAAATAGAGGAGCTAAAAGAAAAAATGGACCACCAGAAGGAGTTTTTGGAAAAGGGCACCTATGCGAGTGTGGCCGCTGCTCAGGTCGCAAAGTCACTGCCAAGGCGCAGTACGTTGCACTCAGTTGTGGTCACCTCCAAAGACGAAACTGAGACGGGTGACGAAGTCCTTGGTAGAGTCAGAAAAGCCATAAATGCCAAAGATGGTTGGATAAGGGTGGAAAAGGTGAGAAAGGCTAAAGACAGGAAGATAATAATAGGGCTGGAAACCGAAGAAGACAGGAGTCAGATCAAAACCCGACTCCAAAAGGAAGGAGTGGACCTCACTGTGGAGGAGGTTAAAAACAAGGACCCGCTTCTGATCCTCAGGAACGTCCTAGTCATTAATACCGACGAAGACATAGTGAAAGCACTGAGGAACCAGAACAAGGGAGTTTTTGGCCACCTCGACAGTGTGGAAAGCAGGGTCGAAGTAAAGTACCGGAGAAGGACACGAAATCCACACATAGGTCACGTCATTATCAGCGTTTCGCCCATCATCTGGCGAAGGGCCGTGGAAATCGGGACCGTGCACATCGACCTCCAGCGAGTTAAGGTCGAAGATCAGACACCGTTGGTACAGTGCACTCGCTGTTTAGGTTTTGGGCACGGAAAACGGTTCTGTAGGGAGTCTGCGGACCTCTGCGGACATTGCGGCGGCCCTCACATGAGAGCGGAGTGCCCGGACTGGCTCTCCGGTTCGCCGCCAGTTTGTCGAAACTGCACGAGGGCAAAGATAGAGCACAATACGCATCACAATGCGTTTAGCCACGACTGCCCGGTGCGAAGAAAATGGGATGACGTGGCCAGATCGACCGTTGCATACTGCTAAGGGCACCCAGACAGGGAAAACCTCATATGGAGTACTGCAGGCCAACCTCCAACGAAAGAAGCTGGCCACCAGCGAGCTTCTGATAGAGGGAACGAGACGCGGAATAGCGGTGGCGCTTCTACAAGAACCGTACGTGGGTGGAGCAAAAGTAATGAGGAGTCACAGGGGCGTTAGAATCTTCCAGAACACTGGCACTGGAGATGGGACTGTTAAAGCGGCAATAGCTGTCTTTAATAGCAACTTAACAGTCAAACAGTACCCGCAACTCACCACGAACAACATCACAGTGGTGGGAATCCAAACCAGTGTCTGGGAGATCACGCTTGTCTCCTTTTACTTTGAGCCAGACCAACCTATCGAGCCTTATTTGGAACAGCTCAAGAAAATATGGCTCGCAGTCGGTTCCAGGAGACTGATCGTTGGAGGGGACGCCAATGCAAAGAGCACATGGTGGGGTAGCCCGGCGGTCGACCCCAGAGGGGAGGTTATGGCAGGAACTCTCGGCGAGCTGCACCTGAACATACTGAACCAAGGGGAAATCCCGACCTTCGATACTATCCGAGGAGGAAAGCGGTACAGCAGTTTTGTAGACATTACCGCTTGTTCCAACGACATCTTGGATCTGATCGACGACTGGAGACTAGAGGAAGGACTCACGAGCTCGGACCACAACGGCATTACGTTTGGGATCCTTTTGCAAAAATCTAAGGGTATCAAAATTGAAAGAACAACCAGGAAATTTAACACTAGAAAAGCTAATTGGTCCAAATTTCATGAGAAGTTTGGCCAATTAAAAATAGACAATAAATTTACAATAGCTGAAATAAACAAAATAAAAAACACAGAAGAAATAGACAAAATGGTAGATAACATTACAAAAGCAATAGACGAGGCATGCACGCTTACAATTCCGTCCATAAAAGTGAAAGAGGAACTTACCTTGCCGTGGTGGTCCGAGAGACTCGCCGAGCTCAAAAAATCCGTCGCCACCAAGAAGCGCAGGATTCGCTGTGCCGCCCCAATCCGGAGGGCGAAGGTCATTGGAGAGTACCTAAAACAGAAGGAAGAGTATGAGTTAGAAGCAGCCAAAGCTCAGACCGAGAGTTGGAAAGAATTCTGTGGAAAACAGGATAGGGAGGGGGTTTGGGAAGGGATATATAGGGTAATTGGTAGGACACAACGCAGGGAGGAGGATCGGCCGTTGGAACGAAACGGCAGCGTGCTAGATGCGAGGGGCTCCGTGAAATTCTTAGCGGAAACCTTCTACCCGGAAGATCTTCCGGAATTCGACAATGCCCATCACCGATCCGTCCGAATGAAAGCCGAGCTCGTGAACTGTGGCGAGCAAAATGATTTTTGCGACCCACCTTTCACGAGTGCGGAACTAAAAAACTCGGTTGAGTCCTTCAACCCGAGGAAGGCACCGGGTTCGGACGGCTTTACAGCTGACATTTGTCGTCATGCTGTAGGTGATGACCCGGAAGTGTTCCTCGAGTTCTTAAATAAGTGCCTGGAACACCATTGCTTCCCCTCAGCCTGGAAGGAGGCAACGGTGGTGATTCTGAGGAAGCCGGGTAAAGAGAGTTACTCTACCCCTAAGTCTTACAGGCCGATCGGATTACTGCCCATATTGGGAAAGATCTTTGAGAAGATGCTGGTGGCCCGCCTGAAATTCTACCTGTTGCCTAGCATGAGCACTCGACAGTACGGCTTTATGCCGCAGAGGAGCACCGAAGGCTCCCTCTATGATCTCATGCAGCACATAAATGGAAAATTAGAACAAAAAAGGATAATAACGCTCGTATCCTTAGACATAGAGGGAGCATTCGACAGTGCCTGGTGGCCCGCGATTAGAGTTCGTCTGGCCGAGGAGCAGTGTCCAATAAATCTCAGGCGGGTCATAGACAGCTACCTCAGGGACCGGAGGGTCTCGGTTAGGTATGGTGGGGAAGTTTGTGGTAGGAACACGAGCAAGGGCTGCGTCCAGGGCTCAATAGGGGGCCCAATATTCTGGAATTTGCTCCTAGACCCCCTCCTTAAAGCGTTAGAGGGCCAGGGATACTACATCCAGGCGTTTGCGGACGATGTCCTCTTGGTTTTTGACGGGCAAACTGCACTGGAGGTAGAGAGATGTGCCAATGCCGCTCTCAGTCATGTTCTGGCGTGGGGTGTCGAGAACAAACTTAGATTCGCTCCGCACAAGACCACAGCTATGGTAATAACCAGGAAACAAAAATACGACACACCGCGCCTGAGCATGGGGGGGATCGACATTGGCATATCGAAAGAGATGAAGCTTCTCGGCGTGGTAATCGATAGTGGATTAACATTTAACACCCATGTCTCACTCGTGTGCAGGAGGGCAATTGCGATTTACAAGCGGCTGTGCAGGGCCGCAAGAGTTAGTTGGGGGCTTCACCCAGAGGTTATTCGGATTATGTACGTTGCAACAATAGAGCCCATAATTCTTTACGCTGCTAGCGTCTGGGCGCCGGCTGCCAAAAAGAAAGGCGTAATGAAACACCTCTGGACCGTCCAGCGTGGCATTGCCCAGAAAATGTGTAGAGCATACCGCACGGTATCCTTGAACTCAGCCCTGGTACTGACTGGGATGCTCCCGCTCGACCTTCGTGTTCGTGAGGCCGCTGCGCTCTACGAAGCCAGGAGGGGGGTACCCCAGCCCGTATTGCGGGGTAGGGAAGTGGAGCGGATGTTCCCAGCTCTGGAGGCCCCGCATCCCGCGGAGCGGACGAGCCTGGAGTTCGAAGGCCTGGTAGACGAGGAACAGTATCGCAACCACAGCAATTTTGCTGTGCGGATCTTCACCGACGGCAGCAAGATTGAAGGCAAGGTTGGGGCGGCGTTATCCCTGTGGAATGGCGCTGCCGAAACGAAAACTTTCAAGCTTGCTCTGCCGTCATATTGCACCGTCTACCAGGCTGAACTCCTGGCTCTACAAAGAGCAGCGGGTGAGGTGCTCAAGCGTGGTGAGGCTACGTTCGGCATCTTCAGCGACTCTATGGCGGCTCTTCAGTCGGTAACCAACTCGGGTTCTTCCCACCCCTTAGCCGTGGAAGCCAGAGACGCCTTACGTCACTGTAAGCGCCAGGGCAAGGCGGTGTCCTTGTTCTGGATCAAGGCCCACGCGGGGTTGGAGGGGAACGAGAGAGCCGACCAACTTGCAAAGGAGGCCGCCCTGGGGTCGAAGAAGAGGCCGGACTATGATCTGTGTCCCGTATCATTCATCAAGCGAAGAATCCGGTCGGAAACGCTTGATGAATGGAACGGGAGATATAAGTCGGGCCTCACTGCCTCGGGCACAAAAATTTTCTTTCCGGACGCGGTGGTAGCGTACGGCGTGGTTCGAAAGATGGCTCACACGAGCATAACCACGCAAATCCTGACGGGGCACGGTGGGTTTTCTGCATACTTGAATCGCTTCGGGTGTAAGGAGGACCCATCGTGCGCCTGTGAGCCTGGTGTCCAGGAGACGGTTCTGCACACGCTGCTCCATTGCCCAATTACAGCAAAACTCCGTTATGAGGTAGAACAGCAACTCGCCGTGGAGTTGATTCCCGAAAATATCCCTAAATTAATGACAGGAAAAAATAGAGACTCATTCATGGAATATTGTAGTTTAATAGCGTCCATAGTTATAAAAAGAAACAAAACCGTATAAGCAAATATGCTGTCATAGTATAATGAATTATATTAGTGACTAGCATAGAATAAGTATATTGCAAAATAATTAAGTTAATTTATGTAATAACTGCAATGTCTTAGAACCTAGAAATAAGTAAATAAATAACTGAGAGTAATAATCGGAATTGCTCCCTCCTTCCCTGTAGTACCTGTAAGTAACGGTTTGTTATTCTATGGCCTGGGGCTGTCTCCTAACTCAGCCCGAGTTGGGAGATGGTCTTGGGTATTGGAGTGGCAGACCGTAAAATAGTATAATACTGTCATAGAAAATAAGCGCAAAATCTGTAAGTAGAAATAAGAGTAATTAAGAATAGAGGTATAAGAAGTAAGTTATTAAAAATGTTTTCCCTGTTTCCGTAAAAATAAGAGTAAGAAATATATGTAAGCCTAGGTTAAGTGTAAATGTATGAGTATATTTTATGAATAAAAAGGTCTTTCTCCCTGTTTTATTGTAACACCCAAATAAAGTGGAAGAAATAAAGCAAAGGCACCTATGTTTAGAATAGTTCGAAACAGATAGGTGATAGTTGGGAATCCCACCCATAAAATGCGAAAATGAAGACGAATGATAGAAAGATAAAGTATGAGGAAAGAAAGTGCGAGAGGCATAAATGCGAGAACTGGTATGAAAGTAAGTAGAGATAAAGTAGACTCCAATAACGTTGGGGGTAGTAGTTTATAAAAAAAAAAAAAAAAAAAAAAAAAAAAAAAAAAAAAAAAAAAAAAAAAAAAAAACCTAACCTAACCTAACCTAACCTAACCTAACCTAACCTAACCTAACCTAACCTAACCTAACCTAACCTAACCTAACCTAACCTAACCTAACCTAACCTAACCTAACCTAACCTAACCTAACCTAACCTAACCTAACCTAACCTAACCTAACCTAACCTAACCTAACCCAGTACCCCCCCAGCTCTCGTAGCGGTCGGATCATTTTTGGAGTCGCTCCGCGGTTAAAAAATCTAAAAAGTGGTATAAAGTTGTCCGATTTTGACGAGTGTGGTGTCTATGTGTGGGGCTAGATGAAAGCTATACGCCCATGTGATTGTACATACCCGGATTGCAGTGAAAGTTCGTGAAACCGTGAAAAACCTAACTCTTTAGAGGTTAAGTAAAGAAGAAATAACTAAAAACGCAAACGCAGCCGAATCAAGATCGACGACCCCCCTTTTTTATTGAAGAAAAAGGAGGGGATTGCCCCTGCACACCGTCCTGACGACCAAGCGGCCTGAAAATACTAGGCCGCTCGGAGTTATACTGAAAAAACAAAAACCACGTGGAGCTGAAAAAACAGAAGACGTAAAGCCAGACGCCTGAAAATTTGCAGCCATCATCTCTACTAGCAGTTCGGACTGGTACCGCAAGTATTTTTGTCGTACCTGTCAAATTCGATTTTTAAGAGGTCTTTGAATTCTTATAAATCTGACCATCATATCTCCGGATGTAAGCAACTTTTCCAAGATCTTCAACTGCAGTCCTTGGCGCGCTCGCAAGAAGAATAGAAATTTTAAGTTTTAGATTTTTAGAATAAGTAGTTTTTTAATTGTGAGGAAATTTGTCGGAAAATCATATTTTTAAAGTTTTTCCTATCAAAGTACGTAGTTATAATCACTGAAAATATATTGCATTATAGTGCAAGATTTTTGCTATTTTTTGACATTTTTTTCAAAATTTTCTGTTCAGCGGATCCTGAGATATCGATTTTTTTCTATTTTTTGGCTTTTATTCAAAATTTAATAGATAATAACCAATTTTGACATAGGGACTGGGTCCAATACGTCTATTGTGACCCATTAAAGCCCAAACACGGCCCTCATAACACAAAAATTGAGAGTTTCACCATTTTCCGCCATTTTGGTTTTTTAGGTGCAAAATTTCAACGAGCTATATCTCGGGAGCCGCTGGGCCTATGACTCTCCGGTTTTCACCGTAGGTTGTGCAACTTTGGGAACTTTACGAATTGTAAGGTTTCAGGCGTTTTCAGGCTATAAAAATTTTTGTCGCTGAAACTGTTTTCGGGAGATACCTGAGGTGACGCTGAGCTGTAGACCCAAAACCCGGACTTTCTCCGATAACGGGTTCCGTAGTTACGTGCATTTTAACCTGACTTTTGACAGTTCGGCGGCCATCTTGTTTAGCTTCAATCCGCAATAACACCTGAGCCGGGAGTCGTAGAAGGCTGCGGATTTCGGTTCCATATACAGGGGCTCCTTGCCTTTCTTACTCGGTGTTTTCAGGCGGATTGGAGCTGAAAATTCTCGGGGTCCTGAAAACGGTTTCAGCAGATAGCGGAGCCTGGCCCGAGTCGGGAGAGCCCAAACTCGGGTGTTCTGCGGCAATTCCAAGCGGAGATATTACCTGTCAAAGATCGTCTTTGACAGCTGCGCCGCCATCTTGGTTGATTTTTAAACACACATATCTCCGCAACGGTGAGTCGTAGAGCGACGGGACCTTCGCTATTGACAACAACAGACCATATTCTATCGGGGGCGACAACTTTCAGGCGTTTTTCAGGCGTCAGAATTTTTCAGCCTGAAAACTGTGTCAGTGGTTGGGTCTCACCGAGCCAAGTGCGGAAAACCCAAACACGAGGGTTTTTGGACCAGTGGTTCCGGAGATAATTATAAAAACCGTTTTTTAGGAAGCCATATAAGAAAAAACCGAGATCTTTAGGCTGCCATAGCTCCGGAACCCCTTGACGTAGCTGTACCGTGTTTGGGGTTGTTTGAAAGGGCACGAGGAGAGCTACCCATTGACGCTACCAAATCGGCTCTACATAGAGCTTAAAAAAAATTTTGTACTGAAAATTGACGGTTTTCGACTCCTGAAGGCGAAATTCTTTTCAAAAGCTCAATGCCATTGCCACTGACAAGTTCTATTGAACGAAAAGGCTGACCGTGTCAACTTTGTTGAGACACACTAAAGATTGGAACTGAAGATTTATACGATCTTCATCGCACTTTTGTTTCTTTTTATACACTTTTACAATTTTACACTTTTTATTATATTTTTAAATTATATTGACGCATACCTCCAACATGCTTGCAATGAGGACCCCAACCAAGAAGGTAGATGGCGAGAAGTCACCATCACAACCAAGAACATCGCCTCTAAATGTTCGACGTAGTGTTGGAGAATGGGAAGCTGCTAAGTCCCAAAGAACAGACCCGACACCCCCATTAACCACCAAGACGATACAGGCTGGCCCTGCAAAAATAACACCAAAACTCACAGAGTCGCAGGAAAATAAAACCCTTCCATTGCGCACGAAACTCATAGAGGTTCATACGCCGCCAAAGTCCCAGTACGCGGATCGGTCAACAGAAGCCAGGGCCTGCTTGAACAAAGCTAAACTCCATCTGAGCAGTTCAAGAAACCTAAAGACCGAAATAAAAAACGGCATCGTTGAGGCTGTGGATCGTCTGTATCAACTGGTAAAGGACGCTGAAAGGGAAGTGAAAGCGAAAATCTCCAGAGGGGTGAAGGGAAATACAGAGCCCGTGGTTGCCGCTACCGACACCACCTTCTCGATCAACTCCGAACATATCTTGCTAGCAACACAACTCGAGGAACACTCGAAGTTGCTGCAAGAGAACACCAAAAAAATGGAGGAGTTGAAAGCCGCAATGGACCAAAAAATAATGACGTATGCGAGTGTTACTGCAACCCCAAGCGGAAAAATAAATCAAACACGAAGTACGCTGCACTCCATCGTTGTCACGTCTAAAGACGATACAGAAACGGGGGACGATGTATTAAACAAAATACGGAAAGCGGTGGACGCAAAAGAGGGCTGGGTTAAGGTAGAGAAGGTGAGAAAGGCAAAAGATAGGAAAATCATCATGGGATTCCAGACCAAGGAGGAACGGAACAAAATTAAAAATAAGTTGGTAGGAGATAGACTAGACCTCAATGTCGAGGAAGTGAAGAACAAGGACCCGTTATTGATTCTCAGGAACGTTCTCTCTGCTAACTCAGACGAGGATGTTCTCAGGGCACTGAGAAATCAAAACAAGGGTGTTTTTCATGACCTTGACAAAGAGGAGGACAGAATGGAGGTGAAGTTCAGGAGAAAACATCGGAATCCGCATACCAATCACGTCGTGGTCAGCGTCTCACCTACCATTTGGCAAAGGGCTACTGGAGTCGGATTCCTGCACGTGGACCTCCAGCGCGTTAGGGTTGAAGATCAAACCCCGCTGGTTCAGTGTACGCGCTGTCTGGGCTACGGGCACGGCAGACGATTCTGCAAGGAACCAGCCGACTTGTGCAGCCATTGTGGCGGACCGCACTTGAAGTCGGAATGTGCTGACTGGCTTGCGGGGGTTCCACCTAAATGCCAAAACTGCACAAGAGCCAAGCTTGACGTCGCTGACCACAATGCCTTCAGCTCTGATTGCCCAACGCGCCGCAAATGGGACGAAATCGCCCGGTCGACTGTGGCGTACTGCTAAGGGCACCCAAGGCAACCCAAACCCCTACAAAATCTTACAAGCCAACCTCCAGAGGAAAAGACTCGCAACCAACGAGCTCCTGTTGGAAGCAGTTAAACGTGGCGTTGCCGTTGCTCTCCTCCAGGAACCATATGTTGGGGGGGGCAGGTCTATGGCGAGTCGCAGAGGGGTACGGATCTTCCAGAGCACTGACCCCGGAGATGGGACTGTGAAGGCCGCAATAGCGGTCTTCGATCAAGACCTCACAGTAATACAGTACCCGAAACTCACCACGAACAACATCGTCGTGGTGGGGATCCGGACCAGTGCTTGGAGGATCACGTTCGTCTCCTTGTATTTCGTGCCGGATCAACCAGTGGGGCCATACTTGGAGCACCTCAAACGCGTGGAGAAAGAAGTGGGCTCCGGAATGTGGATTGTTGGAGGAGATGTAAACTCCAAGAGCACCTGGTGGGGAAGCTTGTGTATCGACGACAGAGGCGAGGAAGTGTCTGGAGTCCTCGATGAGCTGGGTCTTAACATACTCAACAGAGGGGAAATTCCGACCTACGACACCATTCGAGGGGGTAAACGTTACTGCAGCCATGTTGACATCACTGCTTGCTCGACGGATATTCTGGACTTGGTTGACGACTGGAGGCTAGACGAGGGTCTCACGAGCTCGGATCACAATGGCATTGTCTTTAATATTAAAATAAAAAGGTCAAAAGGCATAAAAATCAATAGAACCACTAGAATCTTCAATACCAAGAAAGCGAATTGGCCTGAGTTTCGTGCGAAACTCAGCCAATTAATGCAAGAGAACAAAATTAGTAAAGTAGAAATAGAAAAATTAAATACAGTAGACCAAATAAATCACATCATTAGTAAATACACACAGGCTATAAGAGACGCATGCACCTCATCTATGCCTATGAGGAAGAGCCATGAAGTGCTCACTTTGCCGTGGTGGTCCGAGAAACTCGAGGAGTTGAAGCGGAAAGTCGCAACCAAGAAACGCAGAATTAGGTGTGCTGCACCGGTTCGAAGGTCAAAGGTCGTTGAAGAGTACCTGAAACAGAAAGTTGAGTATGAAACGGAAGCAGCCAAGGACATGATCGAGAGTTGGAAGAACTTCTGCGCAAAACAGGATAGAGAGGGGGTTTGGGAAGGGATTTACCGAGTAATAGGAAGGACTAAGGGAAGGGAGGAGGACCTGCCGCTGGTGAAGGACGGGGAGGTGCTGGACGCGAAGTGTTCGGCCGAACTGTTGGCGAACACATTTTACCCGGAGGACCATTCGGATGACGACAGCGCAAGCCATCGCGTCATCAGAGAGAGGGCTGACGTTGTGAATGCTGGAGGACATGATGACTCAGGCGATCCACCATTCACGATGGCCGAACTGATGGCGGCGTGCAGGTCCTTTAACCCCAAAAAAGCGCCGGGAGCAGACGGCTTTACCGCCGATATTTGCTGTCAAGCTATCGGAGGTGCCCCTGAGGCGATTCTCGCTCTCCTGAACGGCTGTCTGAAATGTCACCATTTCCCCGAAGCCTGGAAGGAAGCGATTGTGGTCATATTAAGGAAGCCGGGAAGGAACAACTACAATACCCCCAAGGCGTACAGACCAATTGGCCTTTTGCCAATATTGGGTAAGATATTTGAGAAGATGTTGGTGGCCCGCCTCAAGTTCCACTTGATTCCAGGGATGAGTACTCGCCAGTATGGATTCATGCCCCAGAAGAGCACGGAAGACTCCCTCTATGCATTAATGCAGCATATACGCGGGAAGCTGAAACTTAAGAAAATTGTAGTAGTAGTATCTTTGGACATAGAGGGAGCTTTCGACAGCGCATGGTGGCCAGCCATAAGAGTCCGTCTGGCTGAGGAAAAGTGTCCAATTGGCTTGAGGAGGGTCATCGACAGCTACCTCAGCAATAGAAGGGTCAGAGTCAGGTACGCAGGGGAAGAGTACGGCAAGGCAACAGCCAAGGGATGTGTCCAAGGCTCCATAGGGGGACCAATGTTCTGGAACCTTTTATTGGACCCACTTCTAAAAAGCCTGGAGGCCCGGGGTGACTATTGCCAAGCTTTTGCTGACGACGTCGTGCTGATCTTCGATGGTGACACATCGATGGAGATCCAGGGACGTGCCAATGCTGCTCTCGAACATGTTCGGGTGTGGGGGGTACAAAACAAACTAAAATTTGCTCCGCAGAAAACCAACGCGATGGTCATCACTCGCAAATTAAAATACGACACCCCACGCCTGAGCATGGGCGGGGTCGACATTGCCATGTCCAGAGAGATCAAGATCCTGGGTGTCACCATCGATGATAAGCTAACTTTTAACACGCACGTCGCAAATGTATGCAGAAAGGCAATAGGAATCCATAAGCAATTAACTAGGGCGGCAAAAACAAGCTGGGGACTTCATCCCGAAGTCATAAGAATAATATATGTGGCCACCGTAGAACCGATTGTCCTGTACGCCGCCAGCGTATGGGCCCCGGCCGTTGGAAAGCTGGGCGTCATGAAGCAGTTGGGGGCTGTTCAGCGCGGCATTGCTCAAAAACTGTGCAAGGCATACCGGACAGTCTCCTTGAACTCCGCGCTGGTGCTGGCTGGGATACTGCCTCTCGACCTCCGTGTCCGAGAGGCGGCATCGTTATACGAGGCCAGGAGAGGGGTACCTCAGCCAGCGCTTGGCGACAGGAGGGTCGAGCAGACTGCCTCGGCAATGGAGGCCCCACACCCTGCGGAGCGCGCTGAGCTGAAGCTTGTAAGCCTGGTAGACCAAGAGCAACTTGATGCTCAGAACGAACTTGAAGTTCGTATCTTTACGGACGGGAGCAAGATTGGGGGTAAGGTTGGGGCTGCACTCTCCATGTGGAGTGGTGGTGCCGAGACCAAAACTCTCAAGCTTGCTCTCCCACATTACTCCACCGTCTACCAGGCTGAGCTTCTGGCAATATGCGTTGCAACCAGGCAGATCCTAAAACACAGTGCGCAATCGTTTGGAATTTTCAGCGACTCTATGGCGGCCCTCCAAACCGTTCAAAACTACGACCGACACCACCCATTGGCCGTCGAGGTGAGGGCCAATATAAGGGCAATGTCCGTTCAAAACAAGGCCGTCACCTTGTTCTGGATTAAAGCTCATGCGGGGTTGGAAGGGAATGAGAGGGCTGACGAATTAGCCAAGGGAGCCGCTGAAGGTTCCAAGCGAAAGCCCGACTACGACTTGTGCCCAGTCTCATACGTCAAGCAGTGCATTCGCGCGGCAACGCTCGATGAGTGGAACCACAGATACAGCTCCGGAGAAACTGCTTCAGTGACCAAGTTGTTTTTCCCGGACGCGAGGGCGGCTTACAGGATAATCAGGAAAATTAAAATAAATAATGTATTGACACAAGTCATGACGGGGCACGGTGGGTTCTCGGAATACCTGAATCGGTTCAGGTGTAAAGGGAGCCCATCGTGCATCTGCGATCCTGACATTAATGAAACGGTGCCACATATATTGTTCAGTTGTCCCGTCTTCGACAAAGAAAGGTTGGAGGCCGAGCACGTACTCAACACCAAACTGGACGCCGAAAATATGTGTCAAATAATAGCGGGCAAAAATAGGGAGTCATTATTAGAATTTTGCGTCAAAATATGTAGAAGGGTTATAGAGAGAAACAAAAGTGCATAAGCAATAAATGCTTACATAATATTATGTAGAATATTAATGTCAAGCATTTAACAAAAGAATGTAGAGTATTTATATGTAAGCAAAAAACTAAATGAGAAGCAAACAATTGTATAGCCCAAAAAATTATTCAACTTTAAAATTACAATGTAACTAGCCATAAGAATATATAAGAAGAGTGTACAAGCTGGAAATCCATTAAGGATTAATTGTTAAAGTAGAAATAAGCTAGAATAAGACACCGGTAATAGAATGTAACTAGTTTTAAGAAAAGAGAAAAAGCTGTATAAACCTAAATGTGTAAATTAAGGAATAAAAATAAGTTAAAATAAGAAACTGGCCAAAAAGATCAATAAAGAACATTGTGTTGTTGTGTTTTCCCTAAATAAAAATAAAAATAGACAGAATAGACATAGAATAGAAGGGCGTCCTACCCTTACAGAAGGCAAGATGAAAGAATGCTAGAAAGAAAAAGTATGCAGAATGAAAGTACGAGAGGAATAAAAGCGAGAACTGGAATGAATGAATAAGAATAGGCTAAGCATAGACTCCAATTAAGTTGGGGGTAGAAGGAAAAAAAAAAAAAAAAAAAAAAAAAAAAAAAAAAAAAAAAAAAAAAAAAAAAAAAAAAAAAAAAAAAAAAAACCTAACCTAACCTAACCTAACCTAACCTAACCTAACCTAACCTAACCTAACCTAACCTAACCTAACCTAACCTAACCTAACCTAACCTAACCTAACCTAACCTAACCTAACCTAACCTAACCTAACCTAACCTAACCTAACCTAACCTAACCTAACCATCGATTTCTCAGCTTACAGGAATGCGATTTTGACCTAGTTTTTTGCATAGTAATTATAAGACAGGCTAGCTCCTGCTATCCAGACGCTAAAAATTGACCATCGCGGCTTCATTTTCTGAATACCCCACAATTTGTGTTTTTTACAAAATTTTGATTTTCAAATTTAGTTATCTTAAATTCTACTCGATAGATTCTTTTGGTTTAAACTCTATAGGACTCCACCAACCCTTACCTGTGTCCCGGTGCGTGTTTCGCGTATCCGAGTCCTGGTTTTGGTATCAATTTTCTAAATTTTTCCTCAAAAAACTGGTTTTTTGCACACTGTGCAAAATTTTTGTTCTGTCAAAATTTTTATTTCAGCATAACTAATTAGCCCGCGCGGAGACGCAACTTTTGACACCCCACACGTGAGCCTAGCTCTCACGAAACGTCAAAAAATTCCAGATTGTGTTCGCGGAAAACGGGTTATCCCACCACTGTGCAAAGGCCCTTAAGGCGATCATCTCGAATTTAGTATAGCTAGCTAGGTCTTGCGGGGCTGCGTCTTTTGACACCTCTCCCGTCTGTCTAGCTTGCTGGGCACCCTTAATATTAAATTAAATCTGAAATCCACTAAATTTGGTCGCGTTATCTAGAAAATCCACATACCTGGACTAGCTCAAAACATAAACATCGATTTCTCAGCTTACAGGAATGCGATTTTGACCTAGTTTTTTGCATAGTAATTATAAGACAGGCTAGCTCCTGCTATCCAGACGCTAAAAATTGACCATCGCGGCTTCATTTTCTGAATACCCCACAATTTGTGTTTTTTACAAAATTTTGATTTTCAAATTTAGTTATCTTAAATTCTACTCGATAGATTCTTTTGGTTTAAACTCTATAGGACTCCACCAACCCTTACCTGTGTCCCGGTGCGTGTTTCGCGTATCCGAGTCCTGGTTTTGGTATCAATTTTCTAAATTTTTCCTCAAAAAACTGGTTTTTTGCACACTGTGCAAAATTTTTGTTCTGTCAAAATTTTTATTTCAGCATAACTAATTAGCCCGCGCGGAGACGCAACTTTTGACACCCCACACGTGAGCCTAGCTCTCACGAAACGTCAAAAAATTGCCCTCCCACCCGCCCATGGTAAATTTTTGAGCTGTGTAGGAAACCACGATAAATATTACGAATAATTTTATAAAAACTGTTTTATTTTTTATTATTTTTATATATAATTTTGACATACTTTAGACTTATTTCTGCATTGAAATATCCGACTTGGCTTTATATTAAGCTAACTTAAATCTTTTCTTTTTTAATTTTATATACTTTATTTATAACTCTGTCTAATCCCCCCTTTACAGGGATTAGTACAGTTCTTTTTTGAGTGTCCTCTGACTGTATTTTATTGTCTCTCCATTGGCTACAGCATTAAAACACGATGTTTGGACATAGGACACCAGCCAAAAAGATAGAGCCCACGGAGGAGAATTCGGACTTGGAAAGGATTCAAGCGGCTCGGGCGGGCCCGTCGGTGAGGCGTAGCATTGGGGAGTGGGAGGCCGATAGACCCAAAACGGTTCCACCCCTCAAGACACCGTCGCCCCCGAAGAAGACCCTCCCGACTTGTCCCGCTAAACTCAAATCTGTGACATCGCTTTCGCAAAAAGCGAAGCCTGATGGAGCGAGGCGACAGGAGGGTGTTGACGTGAGCTCACCTAAAGATTCGCAACCAATAAAATACCTGAACAGGACCTCGGAGGCGAAGGCTTGTCTGTCGAAGGCGAAGATCCAACTGATTAGTTCTCGTAACCTTAAGAAAGAGATAAAGGACGAGATAACTAAGGCTGTGGAGAGACTCTACCAGTTGGTGAAGGAGGCAGAATTGGACAAGGGTTCCCGTTTAACTGCTTCTCCTGAGGCAGGGGGTAGCCGAGCAGGAAACCATGAGGACCCAAAGACGACGACAGGCGAACCGACGGAGCTCATGAGGCAGCTTATGGCGAACCTCCAACAGCACAATCAGGCACTGGAGGAGTGTCAGCAGCACACACGGGCTCTGTCGGAACATCTGAAGCAGACCCCGCGCTTTGCCGCAGGCCAAGGACCGACCTTCGCCGAGATGGCTGCCGCCCCAAGACAGCCACACCAGAAGCCTCTTCACTCAGTGGTCGTCTCATCTGTCGATGAGAACGACACTAGCGAAGGGGTGATAGGAAAGCTGAGGGTTGCGGTTGATGCTCGAAACGAAGGAACGAGGGTCGAGCGGCTGCGGAAGGCGCGTGACCAAAAGGTCGTCGTCGGTTTCTCTACTAAAGAGGAGATGGTGGCGGTTAAGGAGAGGATCCGGAAGTCAGGAGGTCTCCGGGTTGAGGAGGTCCAGAACAAGGACCCCCTCATCATCCTCAAGGATGTCCTCTCCTGCCACGCTGATGGCGAAGTGACCCAGGCCCTTCTAACTCAGAACAGCCATCTGCTGGGTGATGTGGCTCCAGAGGATAGGAGACTAACGGTAAAGTACCGCCGTAGAACCCGAAACCCCCACATGGGCCACATCATCTTGCAGGTGTCCCCGGCAATGTGGCAGAGGTTGACGGCGGCGGGTCGGGTGCACGTCGACCTGCAACGGGTGCGGGTAGCCGACCAGTCGCCGTTAGTTCAATGCTCCATCTGTCTGGGGTACGGCCACGGGAAGAAGTACTGCCGGGAAACCATTCCATTGTGCAGTCACTGTGGGGACCCACATGTGAGAGCGGATTGCCCGGCGTTTGCGACCGGTATTGCACCGCAGTGCCGGAACTGCCAGGTCGCGAAGGCCGGGAGGTCGGACCACAGTGCGTTCGACAGTGCCTGCCCAGTGCGGATGAAATGGGACAGCCTAGCCAGGTCAAGCGTGGCATACTGCTAAGGTGGTCACGGGGAATTATCGTGTGCTGCAGGCAAATCTGCAAAGAAAGAAGTTGGCCCACCAGGAGCTGCTGCAGGAGTCCTTCAAAAGGAGAGTTGCGCTGGCTTTGATCCAGGAGCCATACGTGGGCTCAACGGGGGAGGTAAAGCAATACTCCGGTACCAGGGTAATTCAGAAGGCTCAAGTCACGGACCGACCAACTAAAGCGGCCATCATTGTTTTCGACGATCAAATCGAGGTATGGGAAAGGCCAACACTCACTACCGAAAACATTGTGGCTGCAGTCCTCAAGACTACTGAATGGACTATCGGAGTAGTAAGCTTCTATTTTGAGCCAGACTCACCTATAGAGCCATACGGGGAGCAACTCAAAGCTGTGTGTAACCAAATTGGTACGGAGAGGGTACTAATTGCAGGTGACGGGAACGCATGGGGTACGTGGTGGGGCAGCGTATCGGAGAATGACAGAGGGACGGCGCTCACTGGTATCCTCCAGGAACTGGGCATGCACGTTCTAAACGAAGGTAACGTGCCCACTTTCGACACCATTCGAGGGGGGAAAGAATTTCGAAGTCACGTGGACTTGACGGCTTGCCGGCCTGAGATGATGAACATCGTGGGTGACTGGCAAGTTGACAGGACCGTGACTAGCTCGGATCACAACGCCATCTCCTTCAACATAGCGCTCTGCCAACCGTCAAATCCGCGGCCCAGACAATCCACCCGATCCTTCAATACAAAGTACGCAAAGTGGTCAAAGTTTAGGGAAGAGTTTAAAGTAGGAATTAATAATTGTAAATTAACAACAGAGAGTACCAAATCAATAAATAATGTAGACGTATTAGACACAATAGTTGAAATATATGAAGATTGTATAAAAAGAACTTGCGAAAAGACAATACCTAAAATAAAAGAGAGAAAGAAAAACTACTTACCTTGGTGGACTGACGATCTTGACACGATGAAGAAAGTAGTGACCACGAAGAGAAGAAGGATCCGCTGCGCTGCTCCTCGACGCCGCCAACACGTTATTGAAGAGTACCTGCAAGCAAAAACACAATATGAAGAAGCCGCCAATAAAGCTTCAACTGCAAGCTGGAAGGCTTTCTGTACCAAACAGGACAGAGAGAGTATGTGGGACGGGGTGTACAGGGTGATAGGATGCACGGCGAAGAAGTCAGACGGTCTTCCGCTGGTTAAGGATGGTAACACACTCGAGCCAGCGGCATCCGCCGAATGGCTGGCTCAGACATTCTTCCCAGATGACACGGAAGAGACGGACGACGCCGAACACCAGGCCATCAGGAGAAGAGCCAGCAATTCGACCATGAAACTCCCGAATGACAAGCTGGACCCGCCTGTCACAATGGTAGAACTGCTCATGGCATTGGACAGTTTTAACCCGAAGAAAGCACCCGGGGCAGATGGCTTTACTTCGGATATATGCTCGGCCGCAATTAACACGGACCGATCTTTGTTCCTGGCCATAGTGAATAAGTGTTTGGAGCTGTGTTACTTCCCAAAAACATGGAAGCAAGCTGCAATAGTGGTGATAAGGAAGCCAGCGAAATCCGACTATACGCAGCCGAAATCCTACAGACCCATAGGACTGCTCCCAATATTGGGTAAGGTCCTCGAAAAGATCATGGTGAAACGGATTCGGTGGCACGTACTCCCAAAGCTCAGTACTCGGCAATACGGCTTCGTACCACAGCGCTGTACGGAGGACGCCCTCTATGACCTGATGGAAACCATCAAAGGTAATCTGAGGAGACACGAAATTACCACACTCATCTCACTGGACATAGAGGGTGCCTTCGACAGTGCGTGGTGGCCTGCTGTTAAATGCCAACTCGCAGAGAAGGATTGTCCTTGGAACCTGCGAGGGATGGTAAGCAGCTACTTCGAAGACCGTAGAGTGAGCATTAGATACGCTGGAGCAGAGTTTGTAAAAAGCACGAGTAAGGGGTGTGTTCAGGGATCTATAGGGGGACCTTTGTTCTGGAACATACTCCTTAATCCTCTGCTAGAAGAACTCGAAGCCAAGGGAGTTTACGTGCAAGCATTCGCGGACGACATCGTCCTAGTCTTTTCGGGGCACAGTGGGTCGGACATCGGCCGACGGGCAAACACGGTTCTCGACTGGGTACATGACTGGGGGCTCAAAAACAAACTAAAGTTCGCAGCGCTTAAGACGAACGCAATGGTCATAACGAAGAAGACCAAGTATGACACTCCACGCCTGATCATGGGTGGTACGGAAATACAAATGGCCAAACAAATAAAAATCCTAGGGTTGACTATAGACGAAGGCTTAACCTTCAACAGCCACGTTGAAAACGTAACTCGAAAGGCCATAAACATCTACAAACAGGTCTCCAAGGCTGCGAAAATCTCCTGGGGTTTGAATCCGGAAGTGATCCGTACCATCTATGTGGCGGTAATAGAGCCCACGGTCATGTATGCATCGAGCGCCTGGGCAAATGCTGCTAAAAAGAAAGGTGTCCAAAAGATCCTGCACTCTGTGCAAAGAGGGTTTGCACAAAAAATTTGCCGGAGCTATAGAACGGTGTCGTTGCATGCGGCCCTGTTGCTGTCGGGATTGCTGCCGCTGGAGTCCCGAATAGTGGAATCGGCAAAAATATATGAGGCCCGTCGCGGAAAACCTGTGGATGGTATTCTCGGGGATCTCGAGCTCGAGCGAAGGGTAAATGTCTTGGAAGCGCCTCATCCCGCAACCGAGACTTACATAGACTTTAAAGCCCTGGAGGGAGTCACCGACGATACCATCGGAGAGCTAACGGGACCGATGATTTACACCGACGGCAGTAAGATCGGCGGTCAGGTAGGTGCGGCTCTCTCTGTCTGGAACAACGGCGCCGAAACTAGCCACAAGAAGTTTAAGCTCCACAAATTCTGCACGGTGTTCCAGGCAGAGATGTATGCGCTATGCAGGGCCACTGAACTAATAAAAGCTGCAAAATATAGCACCAGCAGTATTCTCAGTGACTCCAAGTCATCCCTTGAGCTGCTCAGGAGTAGTGATACGTTCCATCCTCTTGCCTTCCAGATACGTAGAAATATAGCGGCGATAGAGTCGGAAGGACACTCCATCCGACTCTTCTGGATAAGAGCCCATGTTGGTACGGAAGGCAATGAGCGAGCTGACGAACTAGCGAAAATGGCCGCGCAGGGACTGAAGACTCGACCTCACTACGACAAGTGTCCTATCTCATTTGTGCGTGGTGAGCTCCGAGCGGAGACGCTGAGAGCGTGGAACACCGAGTATGTCGAAGGCGAAACGGCAAGCACTACAAAGCTGTTTTTTCCGCATGCAGTTTCTGCTTATAAAATAATAAGGAAAGCCAGTTTCGATGCAACGATGGTCCAAATCCTGACAGGCCACGGCGGTTTCTCTGCTTATCTTCACAAGTTTAAATGCAAGGACAGTCCATCCTGTATCTGTGACCCCTCGGTAGACGAAAGCGCAGTACACTTAATAGTGGACTGTCCTAAATACTGCAAACAACGATCCGACCTAGAGATGGAAATACAACGGAAGATAGGTAGAGATACCCTGTGGGAAGTCATCGCTGGGAACCAAAAAGAATTCGTAGAATTTTGTACGAAAATCGCTCTAGAAGTAATAAGTAGGAATAAGTAGATTTATAGGTTCAATATATAGTTAATATATATTTAAGCGTATAATATAAGAAGAGTATTAAATAAGATAAAATAGAATAAATAGCATTAAGAAAATTATGATATACTGGTATATAGTGAGTATATACTTAAATGTCATTATGTTAAAAAGTAGTATAAAATAGCAAAAATAAAAAAATAAATAAATAAAAAATAGTAAAAAAAAAAGAAACAAAAAAGATAAAATAGTAAAAAATAAATAAAAAAGATTTAAGGACCATATTATTAAGAAAATGCCATAATACAGCAGAATAGCCATAACGAAAATAAATACACTTAAAATAGTTCTGTACCCTGTTATTAATATATTAAATTTTGCTGCTCCATAACCTCTTATCGAGGCGAAAAAGGAATACTGAAGAAAGCACAACTCTAATAACGTAATTAAGGTCTCTGACCAGGTCAGGGGACAATCAGCGCGGCAGGAGTGTGGTTTTAGTCAGTAAGAGTCTGACACTGCCCAGACTGGCTCCCTTGCGAGGCAGCCTGGGCGTCCATGAGGATTTCCCACTCCTGCCAAAAAAAAAAAAAAAAAAAAAAAAAAAAAAAAACCTAACCTAACCTAACCTAACCTAACCTAACCTAACCTAACCTAACCTAACCTAACCTAACCTAACCTAACCTAACCTAACCTAAACTAACCCGAGTGGAACGGGAGATATAAGTCGGGGGCAACAGCCTCCGGCACAAAGATGTTTTTCCCTGACGCGGTTGCGGCGTACAGTGTGGTGCGTAAATTTGAGCCGACAAGCCTCACAACACAGATTCTCACGGGGCACGGTGGGTTTTCTGCATACCTGAATCGCTTCAGGTGTAAGGATAACTCATCGTGCGCCTGTGAGCCCGGAAGGGACGAGACGGTCCTACACATTTTACTAGAGTGCCCGATCACTGCTAGAGAGCGGTACGAAGCGGAGCAAGGCCTAAATGAGAAGCTGTCTGTAAATAGTTTATGTAGTTTGATAAGTGGTAAAAAAAGAAAGGAGTTTTTAGAATATTGTAGTAGAATAGCAATAATAGTTAACAATAGAAATAGGATAGAAAAAGTAAAATAGGATACTTATTTATATAATGATTATATAGTTTAAGTACCTAAATAATAAGAAAAAAAAAAAAAAAAAAAAAAAAAAAAAAAAAAAAAATACAATATTCTAAAATAAAAGAAAGTTTTGTCAAGCTAGTAATTAACTTTTATAGTATTATAGTAGAGTTGTTTTTAGTAGTTTTGTTGTTTTGTCTGTCCAGCCCTACGCTTACGACACATGTCATGTAGACAAAATGTTAAGTCGCTAAATTGTTAATCGCAAACATCAGGCTCTGATCAAGTCAGAGGACATCTTGCGTGGCAGGAGTGTGGTTTTAGTCAGTAAGAGTCTGACACTGCTCGGGCTGGCTCGCTCGCGAGTCAGCCCGTCCGTCCATGAGGATTTCCCACTCCTGCCAAAAAAAAAAAAAAAAAAAAAAAAAAAAAAAAAAAAAAAAAAAAAAAACCTAACCTAACCTAACCTAACCTAACCTAACCTAACCTAACCTAACCTAACCTAACCTAACCTAACCTAACCTAACCTAACCTAACCTAACCTAACCTAACCTAACCTAACCTAACCTAACCTAACCTAACCTAACCTAACCTAACCTAACCTAACCTAACCTAACCTAACCTAACCTAACCTAACCCAGAGTCCGCGGCTTCCCCCCGCGACGAGCACACGCTTCCAAGGTTGCTCCGCGCTTAAAAGTTTAAAAATTTATCGCAAAAAATTCGTAAAAGTGGTATTTTTCAACCGATTCTTATAGTGTGAACCACCAAATTGTGCAGAAAAGTGCGGGCTACCTGATACAAAAAAGCGCGAAAGTGTAAGTGCAAAAGTGAAAGCAGAAAACACGAAAAAGTGCAAAAAGTTAGAAAAATAAAACTTAAAATAAATACGCTGGCGGAACGAGATCGACGACATATACTTTTTATGGTGCCAAACGACGCGTCTTGTTGACGCCCATAAATTGGAGCTGCTTCCCGAATTTTCCGGGCTTCGCCCGTAGAGGAAATCGGGAAAAACAACTCACCACGTGGCCACGTGCAACAGCTTGCGGTCGAGTGCGGTGAATATCATCAGGCGGCATCGAAGCAGGACGTCGAGACCAGCAGTACGACGCTTCGACCAACAAAAAAGGTTCAGTGGTTCTGGAGATATTTAGTTTTCAAAATTTACAGAAATTTCAAAATTTAATAATAAATTATTTGTCGCGACGACCCCCCATTTTTAATTTAGTTATCGAAGGTCCTCAGTGAAGACTATACGGGTACAAAATTTTAGCTTTTTATCATATCTAGTTTTTAAGTTATAAATTTTTGAAATTTAAGGGTGCACACGAGGGGTGTCAAAAAGGGGATTGTTGTCTCCGGAATCACTACCCAAAAATTAGATTTAGTTAGATTTATAAGTGTAGTTAAGTTTTTACTGTTTTTAGGTTGGTATTTTTTCGCAGCAGTCAAAATTGTTAAATTTAAGGTGTTTTTTGTGCTTTAAAAATCAGGGGTCAGCTTTTCAAGAGTAAGCCTACAAGATCTGGATTGGTCTCTTCAAGCCCAATCCAAAGAGCCCAAACTCGACCAGTTTTGGTCTACAGGGGGCAAAAATAGACTAACGGCCGCCATTTTGGGCGCCATATTGAAAAGCTTTCGCCAGTCATAGCTCCGGACTCGCTGGGCTTGGAAAGCTGCGGTTTTCGTGTCTGTGTGGGGAAGGGCAATACCCTTCCTGTCTGCCTATTTTCAGGCGCTTTGTGGCTGTTGGTTTTCAGGATCCTGAAAACCGCCTTGCACGCTAGAGCGGGTTGAGACGAGCCGAATAAACCCAAGCACGGACGTTCTATGGTCATTGGGAGGGAAGATAGCCCGGGTTTGGTATTGACGTTGACAGTCCGCGGACTGTCAAATTCTTTTTCAGACCCGCGCAACTCCCGAACCGGGGGTCGTGGAGCGTTCGGGTTTTCTTCTGGGACTTCGGCCTGACCTCCCCTACCTGGCTTGTGCCTTTTCAGGGGTTTTCAGGACCTGAAAATTTTTCAGTCTGAAGGTGTTTCAGGCGGATAGACCGCGTCGCGCCCATTTAGGGAAGTCCAAGCGCGGACGATCTGCGGCCACTAGGAAGGAAGATATCTCGGGTTTGGGGTTGACTTTGACAGTTCTCGGACTGTCAAACGAAATTTCAAACTCGGATAACTGCCGAACCGTAGGTCGCAGAGCGCTCGGGTTTGCGCAGCGGACATTGGTTAGCCCTTCTCTACCTGACGGGTGCTTTTTCAGGACCCTTCAGGGCCTGGTGTTTTTGTGGCCTGAAAACTGCATAAGGGGATAGATCGCGTCGTGCCCATTCTGGGGAACCCGAACACGGCGGTGTTTGGACGGGCGGTTCCGGAGAAAATAGCAGGTGGCCAAATTTTGGGAAGAACCCTGTGTTGGTGGCCTAAAGTTTGAGCAGCTCTATCTCAGGAACCCCTTGGGCTAGAGTAGCCGAGTTTGGGTTTATTTGGAGGGGCTCGGCGGGGCCTGTCGCCCGGTGGGTAGAGACCGACTCTACATAGAGTCAGAAAAATTTTTGTAGTTTTTCTGTTTAATTTTGACGAAAGACGGTCTCACAGGCTTTTTTGAGACATCGGACGGTTATCCAAGTCCAAAACTTGCTAGTAAGAAAGTGACAGAGCAAAGCTCTACTTACAAGGATATCCTTGATATTTATAGGTATTGGACTATTTTCTCGCAGAGGCTATATTTCTGACAAGCAGAACATTGACAACTCCGTTACGTTTTCACTCTGAATCTGACCCGCTAATATTATTATTAGCGGAACTGACGGGGGTGCAACTGTTGGCCTCTCGGCCGCGTACGCGCAACACTTGACAAGATACTCGGAATCTTGTCGATAGGCTGTTGCAATTTATTATTAGTGTTCATTGACCATATATATATACTATTTATACATTTTATACAAATTATACACATTTACACATTTTATTAGACAAGGGTACTCTTTACACTACCCTATTTTGACGTCGGACTAGTTCGAATCTGAACCCATACCAACATGATGGGGATACGCACACCTGTTAGCTCACAAGTAAACCGGCCTAACAGAAGCCCACCTAACACTACAGAGGAGGCCGGACCCTCCACGCAAAGCGTAAGGAAGAGTGTGGGTGAGTGGGAGGCTGGGCAGCCAGCGAAAAAACAAACCCCTCCTATTAAATCTAGGTTTGAGAAGAAACCGACAGACGACATCCCGCGTAAGATGACGCCAGAGACGTCACGGCGGACATCAGTAGAGATTGTTAGCCTGAGTCCACCGGTGGCAAAGACAAGAGTTGCGGAGGCTAGAGCCTGCCTAGTGAAAATAAAGGCACATTTGACGAACTCCAAAAACATCAAGAGGGAGATTAAGGAAGAAGTTAAAGCCCAGGCAGATCGGCTCTACCTGCTAGTCAAGGAATCCGAGCAGGACAAAGGAAGAGCTCCGCCCGCGATGGCAGTAAATGAAACGAAGGGAACACAAACGGAAAAGGGGAAGAAGAGAAAAAAGCAGTTTCTGGCACGGAGGTGGAGTGCTTGAAAAAGGCATTGGAAGACCATAGCCGCAACTTGCGTGAGAATAGCGAAAAACTTGATAGCTTGAAAGAGGCGCTCAAAAGTAACGAACAGCGTATGGAGAAGTTCTCCTACGCCAGCGTAGTGGCAAGCCAGCCTATCAAGCAGCCGCTAAAGCAAACGGCACTCCATTCCATCGTAGTTACCTCCGCAAAGGATACAGAAACCGGGGACGAAATTATAGACCACATCAGGAAAGCGGTAAATGCTAAAGAAGGATGGGTTACAGTAGACAGAATCAGGAAGGCGAAAGACAGGAAGGTAATCTTAGGATGCAAAACAATAGAGGAAAGGGAAAAGGTAAAAGAGAGATTGATGAGCGTGGCAGAGGTTCTAAGGGTCGACGATGTAAAAAACAAAGACCCGCTAGTAATTCTTAGAGATGTATTAGCATACAACACGGACGAGGACGTCATCAAAGCTCTTCGAAACCAGAATAGAGATGTCTTCGAGGAGCTAACGAAAGAGGAAGATCGTGTTGAGGTGTTGTATAAAAAGAAAACCAGGAACCTCCACACGCACCACCTGGTCCTCAGGGTCTCCCCAAAAATTTGGAACAGACTGCAGGAGAGAAAGACCGTCCACATCGACCTGCAAAGGATCCGAGTGGCCGATCAGACTCCACTGATCCAGTGCTCTCTATGCCTAGGATTCGGGCATGGAAGACGACTCTGTAGGGAGCAACTGGAGAAGTGCAGCCACTGTGGGGGCCCTCACATGAGGACGCAATGTGCGGAATGGCTGGCCGGAACAGCTCCATCATGCTGCAACTGTGTGCGAGCGAAACTAGAGAATGTAGAGCACAACGCATTCAGCGATGAATGTCCAGTTAGGAGAAGATGCGAGGTTCTGGCCAGAGCCAGAGTCGCATATTGCTGAAGTGGTCACTGGCGAAAGGGCAGGCACCCCAACCAGAAGATACGCAGTAGCCCAAGCCAACCTACAAAGGAAGGAACTGGCAACCACCGAACTCTTTTTAGAGGCCAGTGAGCGGAACATCGCATGGGCACTGATTCAGGAGCCGTATGTGGGGGGGGCTAGGAGTATGAAGAGCTACCGTGGTGCGAGAGTCTACCAGTGCGAGGTTGATGGAAGTGGGACGGTAAAGGCGGCAATAGCCGTCTTTGATAATGACCTGGATGTCATTCCGTACCCGAAACTCACCACTAACAACTTCGTTGTGGTGGGGATCCGGACCAAAGCCTGGGAAATCGCAGTAGTCTCCTATTACTTTGAGCCAGATCTCCCCATAGAGCCTTACCTGGATCAGCTGACCAGTATAAAGTTGGAACTGGGCACCGGACTACTGCTGATAGGCGGAGATGCTAACGCAAAGAGCACCTGGTGGGGTAGCACCATAGAGGACCCCAAGGGAGAAGATATGTCCGGGACCCTTGAAGAGTTGGAGCTTCAGATACTGAATACTGGCGACACGCCGACCTATTACACGGTAAGAGGCGGCGTGGTATATAAGAGCCATGTGGACGTCACGGCATGTTCGCTCGGTCTTTTTGACATGGTAGACGGCTGGCGGATCGATACAGGGGTAACGAGCTCGGACCACAACACTATCTTATTCTATATAAATTTAAAAAGGGAAAAAGGGATGAACATAATTAGAACGACTAGAAGGTACAAAACTAAGAAGGCAGATTGGGAAGTTTTTAAAATTAAATTAGCAGAATATAAAATTGCAAATAGCATTAGTTTAAATAGCATAGAACATATTAACCATAAATATGAACTAGAACAGGTAGTTTTAAAGTACAATGATGCAATCGAGAAGGCATGTGACGATGCCATCCCGAAAATTAATGTTAAAAATAAATTTACCATCCCGTGGTGGTCCGAGGATCTCGCCTTAAAGAAAAGGGAGGTCACAAGGAAGAAGAATCGTGTCCGCAACGCCGCACCGGTCCGCCGAGCGATGGTCGTAGGCGAGTATCTGAAAGCAAAAGAAGAATATGAGTGCCAAGCCAAGAAAGCCCAAATAGCCAGCTGGAAAGCGTTCTGCGAAAAGCAGAACGGGGAAAGCATATGGGAAGGGGTTTATCGAGTAATTAGAGGGACCACCAGGAGAAGAGAAGACCTGACCCTATCGAGCGATGGTGCATTCCTGAACCCGAAGGAATCGGCAGCCTTACTTGCCGACACTTTCTTTTCTAGGGACACAGCAGAAGAAGACAACGCAGACCACAAGCTCATTAGGGAAGCAGCCGGTCGGGTAAATGAGTGGTGTCAAGATGAATATCTTGACCCACCATTTGCTCCGCTGGAGCTGAAGACAGCTGTGGATCGTTTCAATCCCAAAAAAGCCCCTGGAGGGGATGGATTCACGTCGGACATCTGTAGTCGAGCGATCTACCAGGACCTGGACGCATTCCTTGCCCTGTACAATAAATGCCTAGAACTGGCGCATTTCCCGGACATCTGGAAAGAGGCAACGGTGGTAGTCCTCAGGAAACCGGGCAAGGAAGATTATACGAACCCCAAGGCATATAGACCGATAGGTCTCCTGCCGGTCTTGGGGAAGGTCCTGGAGAGGATGGTAGTGGCGAGAATTAAATGGCAGCTCGTGCCGCGGTTTAGTACTCGTCAGTTTGGCTTTATGCCCCAGAAGAGCACCGAGGACGCCCTCTATACTCTAATAAATCACGTGCAGGACAAGTTGAGGCTGAAGAAGCTAATTGTCCTGGTGTCATTGGATATAGAGGGCGCCTTCGATAGCGCCTGGTGGCCGGCAATCAAAGTCAGGCTGGCTGAGGAAAAGTGCCCGGTAAACATCAGGAGGCTACTAGATAGTTACCTCGACTGCAGAAAGGTAAGGGTAAGGTATGCCGGGGAGGAATGCACAAGAGAGACAAACAAAGGCTGTGTCCAAGGGTCAATCGGTGGTCCCATATTTTGGAATTTGGTATTGGACCCGCTGCTGAAAGACCTGGAAGAGAAGCGATATTATGTGCAGGCTTTTGCAGACGACATTGTTTTGGTCGTCGATGGCGACACAGCGGCCGAAGTCTCCAGAGCTGCCAATGCAGCCCTCGCCCATGTTCAGAGTTGGGGCGTAAGAAATAAGCTAAGGTTTGCACCGCACAAAACCTGTGCGATGTTAATAACCAATAAGCTTAAGTACGACACCCCAATTCTGAGCATGGCCGGGGTCGACATTGGTATGGTACGGAGCATGAAGCTGCTGGGCCTGACCATTGACGACAAACTAACTTTCAGCAAGCACACCAAGGACGTCTGCAAGAGGGTGGTAGACATATATAAACAACTTGCAAGAGCGGCTAAAGTCAGCTGGGGCTTAAATAGGGAAATAATACACACGATCTACACTGCTACTATTGAACCGATAATTACGTACGCGGCCGGAGCCTGGGCTCCCGCTACGAAAAAGCTGGGTATACGGAGGAAGCTAGGCTCTGTCCAACGAGGATTCGTCCAGAAGCTCTGCAAATCTTACCGTACAGTCTCACTGCACTCGGCGCTGGTACTGGCTGGGATACTACCTCTAGACCTCCGCATACAGGAGGCAGCAGCCCTGTATGAGGCAAGGAGAGGGTCGTCCCGGTTTGTGCCGGATGACCGGGAGATCGAGAGTATGGTGAGGTTTGCAGAGACATCTCATCCTGCCAAACAAATGGCCTTGGAGTTCGTGTGCCTGGCGGACCAACAGCTTGTGGACAGCCATAATGTGCAGGCAGTGCGAATATTCACTGACGGCAGCAAGATTGAGGGGAAGGTCGGCGCCGCATTATCGTTATGGGATAATGAAGGTGAAGTCCAGAACCTCAAGCTTAGCCTCGCCGCGTACTGCACTGTCTACCAGGCGGAACTACTAGCCATTTGCAAGGCAACGGACGTAATCCTCAAGCGTAAGGAGTTGAGCTATGGCTTGTACAGCGACTCAATGGCAGCATTGCAGACGTTGGCAAGCCATGGCTCTCTCCATCCTCTGGCGGTCCGCGCACGAGCCAATTTGGCTCAGGCGTTGGACCAAAATAAAGTTGTATCTTTCTTTTGGGTCAAGGCCCACGCGGGCCTGCCAGGGAACGAGCGCGCGGACGAGCTGGCAAAGGAGGCAGCATTGTCGTCACGGAGGAAGCCGGACTACGACCAGTGTCCGGTCTCATTCATCAAGCGTCAGATCCGTTTGGATTCGCTTGTTGAGTGGAACCGGAGATATGTGTCGGGCGAGACGGCCTCGGTGACGAAAATGTTCTTTCCGGACGCCGTAGCAGCCTACCGTATTGTTCAACGGGTGAGGCCGACAGGCGTACTCACGCAGATCCTAACGGGGCACGGTGGGTTCTCAGAATACTTGAACCGTTTCAAGTGTAAGGAGAGCCCATCGTGCGCCTGTGATCCCAACATAGTGGAGTCGGTCCCACATGTTGTTCTTGATTGTCCTATCTATGCGTTAGACCGGTACAATCTTGAGCAGGGACTGGGTGAGCGACTGCATAGGGACACTGTTGCGAAGATAATGTCGGGCAAAAATAGGGATGCACTTATAGCCTTCTGTGAGAAAATAGCTTATAAAGTGATAGACAAAAATAAAAATGATTGAGAAACTATGTTTCATAATATATTGTATATATAGTAGTGTAAACATAGAACCTAAGCACAAAATTGTTAAATAGAGTAAGCAGTAGGTTAAGATAGTAAGGAACATGTTAAGTAGAGTTAAGTAAACGTAATTAAATTAAGAAAATGTGTATTGAGTAGATTTAAGTAAAATGTAATTAAAATTAAGAAAGTGTGTATTGTATAGATTTAAATAGGTAAATGTTAGTTTGTTAAGTAAAACATATGTAAATAAAAACCAAATTTGGAAGAAATTATTTCCCTGGTGTTCAGTACTAAAGCAATAAATAAAGAAAAGTAGTCTATTAGATATTTGCTCAAGTGGGAGTCCCACCCACAGAATGAATGGTGATGGATAAAAGAAAGACACAGTATGAAGCATGGAAGTACGAGAGGCATGTAAAGCGAGAACTGGTATGGATGAGGATTAAGATATAAAATAGGCGCCAATTTCGTTGGTGGAACTAGTATGGAAAAAAAAAAAAAAAAAAAAAAAAAAAAAAAAAAAAAAAAAAAAAAAACCTAACCTAACCTAACCTAACCGAGGGTATCACGAGCTCGGACCACAACGGCATTGTTTTCGAAATTAAACACAAAATCAAAAGGCATTAATATCAAAAGTACAACCAGGATTTTTAACACAAGAAAAGTAAGTTGGAGCCAATTTCATGAGAAATTGGCCCAACTTAAAGCAGATAATAACCTCAACATATTAAGCATAAATAGTATTAACAACAAATTAGGTTTAGAAAATTGCATAAATAAGTTTATAGATTCAATAGAGAAAACAAGCCAATTAACAATACCCAAACTAAAAACACGCAATAAACTTACCTTGCCGTGGTGGTCTACCGAGCTCGCTGATTTGAAGAGACAAGTCAACACCAAAAGACGCCGCATCCGATGCGCAGCACCAGTCCGGAGACAAGTGGTCGTCGAAGAGTACCTGAGAGCAAAAGAGGCATACGAGTCCGAAGCGAGAAAAGCGCAGATTGACAGCTGGAAGGGTTTCTGCGAGAAACAGGACGGAGAGGGATTGTGGGAAGGTATCTACCGGGTTATCGGGCGGACTGCCAAAAGACAAGAAGACCTGCCCTTGGTGAGGGACGGAGTGTCACTCAGCCCACAAGACTCGGCGAGGCTGTTGGCTGAGACCTTCTACCCGGATGACCTGGAAGAGGGGGAAAATGCTGACCACCACCAAACTCGAGAGGCTGCCAGTCGTGTAAACGAGTGGACGCATAATGAACACCATGACCCGCCGTTTACGCTTCTGGAGCTGAGAACCGCGGTGGACAGCTTCAACCCAAAAAAGGCGCCCGGGGCGGATGGTCTCACAGCCGAGATATGTGCCCAGGTCATTTTCCGGGATCCGGGGATGTTCCTTGCTCTGGCAAACAAGTGCCTTGAGCTGGGTCACTTCCCTGGGGCCTGGAAAGTGGCTACAGTAGTGATGCTCCGGAAACCCGGAAAGGACACCTACACCGCCCCAAAGTCCTACAGGCCGATTGGCCTCCTACCAGTCCTGGGCAAAATCCTGGAAAAGTTGACGGTAGCTCGTCTAAAGTGGCATCTGATCCCGCGGTTTAGTACTCGTCAGTTTGGTTTTATGCCCCAGAAGAGCACCGAGGACTCCCTCTACACCATGATTCAACACATCAAAGAAAAGCTGAACAGAAAGAAGCTGATCACTGTTGTCTCGCTTGATATAGAGGGAGCCTTCGATAGCGCATGGTGGCCGGCCATAAAAACCAGACTGGCTGAGGAAAAGTGCCCGGTGAATATCAGACGGTTGCTGGACAGCTACCTAAACGACAGAAGTGTCCGGGTCAGGTATGCTGGGGCCGAGTGCCAAAGAAGGACGAACAAGGGGTGCGTGCAGGGGTCGATTGGCGGTCCGATCCTCTGGAATCTGGTGCTGGATCCTCTGTTGAAGGGGCTGGAAGAGAGGGGTTATCACTGCCAGGCTTTTGCCGATGACGTGGTGCTCATCTTTGACGGGGATACAGCACTGGAGGTCCAAAGACAGGCCAATGCCGCCCTTGAGTATGTTCGGGAGTGGGGCATCAGAAACAAACTGAAGTTCGCACCACACAAAACATGTGCAATGGTTGTGACAAATAAGTTGAAGTACGATGTCCCGCTCTTGACCATGGGCGGGGTCGACATTGGCATGTCTGAGGAGATCAAAATACTGGGGCTCACGGTGGACCACAAGCTCACCTTCAACACGCACGCTGCAAATGTCTGTAAAAAGGCCATCGCCTTTTATAAACAGCTCTCCAGAGCAGCCAAGGTGAGCTGGGGTCTGCACCCGGAAGTGATCCGATCGATCTACACCGCGGCGGTCGAGCCGGTGATATTGTATGCAGCCAGTGCATGGGCGCCAGCAGCAAAGAAGGTTGGAGTGCAGAAACTCCTTAATTCAGTCCAGCGGGGGTTCGCTCAGAAGCTCTGCAAATCCTACCGCACCGTTTCGCTAAACTCCGCGCTCGTGCTGACGGGTATACTCCCTCTCGACCTCCGAATACAGGAAGCAGCCGCGCTGTATGAGGCAAAGAGAGGGGTACCTCGGCCGGCGCTTGCGGGAAGGGAGGTGGAGCGTGTGGTGGCGTTTGCGGAGACTCCGCATCCGGCGAAGCATACGGCCATGGGGTTCGTGAGCTTGGTAGACCAGTCACATGTGGAGACCCACAACAGCCAGGAAATCCGGTTTTTTACCGACGGCAGCAGGATTGCGGGCAAGGTCGGAGCGGCACTGTCCCTTTGGGACAGGGAAGCCGAGATCAGGTCCGTCAAGCTTGGCTTGCCAACGTGCTGTACTGTCTACCAGGCGGAACTTCTGGCCATATGCGTAGCGACACGCCAAATACTGCGACGCAAGGAGGGAACCTTTGGTATTTATAGTGACTCGAAGGCCGCACTGGAGACGGTCACAAACCAAGGTTCCCTCCACGCTCTGGCAGTGGAGGCGAGAGCGAACCTCAATGTGGCCTTATCCCAGAGCAAAGATGTTTCTTTGTTCTGGATAAAGGCACACGCTGGACTGGAGGGCAATGAGCGCGCAGACCACCTGGCGAAGGAGGCTGCATTAAATCTTAAAAAGAAACCGGACTACGACCGCTGCCCGGTTTCATACGTCAAGCGGCAGATCCGTATGGAGTCGCTTGACGAGTGGAACCGCCGGTACAGGGAAGGTGAAACTGCATCGATTACCAAAATCTTTCTCCCGGATGCAATAGAGGCCTTTAAAATAGTTAAGACGTTGAAGCCAACAGGGGTCATTACGCAAATAATGACAGGCCACGGTGGGTTCTCCGAGTACTTGCATCGCTTCAAGCGTAAGGAGAACCCATCGTGTATCTGCGACCCGAGTGCCGTGGAGTCGGTCCCGCACATTGTTTTTCAATGTCCTGCATTTGAGAAGGAAAGGTGTGAGCTGCAACATGTGATTGAGACTGAGCTAACAGTAAATACAGTCAGCGATTTAATAAAAATAGGAAATCACAAGAATTAGTCTTAGAATTTTGTATAAAAATAGCCACTAGGGTAATTAAACGAAACAAGGAAATGTAAAACTGTGCTTACATTATATATAGACATATATACGATGATAAGCACAGGAAATTAAAAGAAGTAAAGTATATAGAGATAAAATTATAATAGTCATTCAAAATTATAGTATATTTTTAGGCCAATAGTCAAAAACAAACAAATTATTAAATGCTTTTAAAAATTCTTTAAAATCGGAATAATACGGTCTCTGACGACGTCAGGGGACAAGTAGCGCGGCAGGAGTGTGGTTTTAGTCAGTAAGAGTCTGACACTGTTCGGGCTGGCTCGCTCGCGAGTCAGCCCGTTCGTCCATGAGGATTTCCCACTCCTGCCAAAAAAAAAAAAAAAAAAAAAAAACCTAACCTAACCTAACCTAACCTAACCTAACCTAACCTAACCTAACCTAACCTTTTTTTTTTTTTTTTTTTTTTTTTTGTTGCCGGGGTGGAAAATCCTCATGGATATCCTTCGCCCGGGGCGGGCGAAGGGGTCTGTCAGACTCTTACTGACTAAAAACCACCCCGGTGTTCCGTCCCACACTTGGACCGGGGATCGTGAGAGCTAGTACGACTTCCATGATCCCCGGCTGGTGCCGGCCCGCCTATGCGGGCCACCTCTGGTCCGCGGGGAGAGTGAGGTGTCCTCCCCCCGCGACGTCTAATAGGGGCGCACGCGGAACACTACGCGCAGCCGCCTCGGGTCCTGCTGGATGGGGGGCGGCGGACGACCCCGAGTCCACCGGCCCTCCGGACCCATTTAGGGGGGCTGGAAGAGGGCGTTGTCCGCCCTCCGCCGACGCCCGGTACGCCTGCTGCGGATCGGGAGAGTGGCCACGGCCTCCCTCTCCCTCTCCGCAGCCTCCTTCTGTGAAATTACGGCTTCACAGAAGGAGATCACTGCATCCCACGACTCGGCGCTCCCGACCATTGAACGTTCAACGGCCGGCATCGACAGGTCGGGGCCCACTTCGGATACGAGGGCACAGCGCTGCTCCTCCCATGCGGCACACTCTGCCAGTGTGTGCTGCGCCGTGTCCTCCCGACAGTCGGTGCAGTGATGGCACCGAGCGTCCGGCTCCCTGTTTATGCGATACAGGTACTTCCCGAAGCAGCCATGCCCCGAGAGCACCTGCGTCGCCCGAAACGACAGGGAGCCGTGCTTCCTCCCGAGCCATTCGTCGAGCACTGGTCGGATCGCGTCGACGGTAGCAAGGCCGGCGGTAGGGCGCGAAAGCCTATCCCGCCATTCCGCCACCATGACTTCGCGGAGCTGTGACCGACGCACCTCGATCTCGCGCTGCATCGGTTCACCGCCCCGCGTCCGCAAACCTAACCTAACCTAACCTAACCTACCCTAACCTAACCTAACCCAGTTCCCCCCCGGCTCTCGTGGCGGTCGGATCGTTTTTGAGGTCGCTCCGCGCTTAAAAATAGTAAAAAACGGTATATTGTAGTCGTACACCCAAGTGCCATACACCAAAAGTTGCGGAAAAGTGACGCGCATATCGTGGTGAAAGTGAATTTTCCCGAAGTACTGTGGAAAAAATTTTCAAAGTGGAAAACCAAAAACTGTGCAAAGTTATTTACATTAAAAGTGAAATAACAAGTGAACCATCGCGACGACATATACTTTTCTTTTCGTCAAAAGAAGTGCTTCCAGGGGCTCTAAAAGCCCCCGGGTTTTCGGAATTTTTCCGTGGAAACTCACGGAAATAACGGCGAAAAACTGAAGAAATAACCTCAAAGTTGGCCCACGTGTTCTTCGAACCAGGTGTCACCGAGGGCTGATTTTCTGGAAACAGACAGGAGGCACATGGACGAGACCAGCGACACATCAAACGGATTTTTACGAGCATCAGGTACCGTGACATAATCAATAGAAGATCATAACTTCGGACCCTTTTCCTGAGAAATTCTCAGGCAGGACCTATATCTTTTTCGGCGAATCCAGCTGCGCGCTCGTGAGAAGATTAGATATAGATGTAGTTTTTAATTTTTAGGCTTTTATTTAAGTAATTAATGTGCTTTTTAAGAAATTTTCAGTTTTTTCAATAATTTTTTACCAAAAGTTAACAAAAATTTTAATTTCTTGTTGTCACCGTCAAGAACCCTAATTAACACAAATTTAGACATTTTTTCCAAAATTTTAAGTGCAAGGGTCGCGAAGTTACAGGATTTTATGTGAATTTTGCAGTTTAATTAAGAATAAATAGATTTAAGTTTGTTTTGACTGCGGAATTGGCTTGTAAACACCCACAGCCACTTGTTTAAGCCCAAAGTCGCCCCCAATAGCTCCAAAAACAAAGATATTTGACTTTTTGGACATTTTGGGTTTTTCGGCTTAAATTTTTAACAGCCTGTATCTCTGGAGCTATTGGGCCTAGGAGATCCGGATTTTTTGACTCCCCAGCGGCCTGCGCGCGGGAATATTTATTATAGGTTTTCAGGCGATTCTGGGGCCTGAAATTTTTCAGTCCTGAAACTGATATTGGCGGATAGGAGGAATCGGGCCGAGCATCGTATCCGAAACCGCATCGCTCTCCGACGAACGACGGCGGAGTTACAGCCACTCAAAGTTGGCATCTGACATTAGGGCGGCCATTTTAAAAAACTTTGGCCCTTTGTAGCTCCGCACTCGGGAGTCGTAGAGAGTTGCCGTTTTCGCCTTGGTGTTTGGGCGGGCACCCTCTGTTCGGTCAGTGGGTTTTTGGCCACTTTGGGGCTGAAAAGTTTCAGGTTCCTGAAAGTCGTCTCACGCGACGGAGGGGGACGAGCCAAGTCGGAAGAGTCCAGACGCGGGTATTCTGCGACCATTGTAAGGAAAGTTATACCGGGTTGAAGATTGACTTTGACAGTTCTTGGGCTGTCAAAACAATTTTCAGACTCGGATAACTCCCGAACCGGAGGTCGTAGAAGGCTCGCGTTTTCTCTGGGGACGTTCGCTGGCTCCTCTCCACCTGTCTAGCATAGTTTTGGGGGTTTTCAGAGGTCCTGAAATTTTCAGGCTGAAAACCATCCCAGGGGGTAGATCTCGCCGAGCTCAGTTTGGGGAGCCCAAACGCGGTGATATTCGGCCGGACGGTTCGGGAGAAACGACGAAAAACCAGATTTCGTTAACAGCTGGTTGGAAAAAACCCGAAATTTCGGAACGAATTTTCTCCTGAACCCTTTGGAATAGAGGTGCCGTGTTTGGGTTCTTCTTGAAGGGCTTGGGGAGGGCTACCTGATTATATGTAGAGACCGACTCTACGTAGAGTCTTAAAAATTTTTTGAGACTATTTCAGTTAATTTTATAAATATTTAAGTGTAAATAAATTAATTAATATTAAGAACTTCTTCTATCTCTCTTCTTTACACCTTTTCTTTACTATTATTTGACAACAAATTATTTACGGTTTTGTTTCTTTTTGAACAATTGACTATTTCTCTCATTAACTGTATTTATCGTCCCTATTGACGAACGTCCCTTTTGACGTTTTCTTTATTATATATTGACGCATACCTTCAGCATGTTCGGCTTTAGAACACCATCAAAGGAGACTGACGGTGAAAAATCACCGTCAAGACCTGGGGCAGTTGCCCCCTTAAACGTTAGGCGCAGTATAGGGGAGTGGGAAGCCACAAATACCAGCCCCACCACTTTTACCGCCTCCACCACAGAAAAGACGTCGCAGGCCGGCCCTGCGAAAACTAAAATTAAGTCTGCTTTGACGCAGGGGAGCAAACCTGTAACCGCGACCGCAATGAGAAAGTCCTTCGAAGTAAGCTCACCGCCAAAGGTCAAATATGCAGACAGAACTGCGGAGGCTAAAGCTTGCCTAACAAAGGCAAAACTCCACCTTAATAGCTCAAGAAATACCAAAACTGAGATAAAAACCGGTATCTCCGAAGCCACAGATCGGCTGTACCAATTGGTAAAGGAGGCCGAATTGGAACTAAAGGTGGCGAAACAAGGAATGACTAAGGAAGGGCCAGCAGTAACAGATCCAAAACCAAGTACCGCAAAACCATTTTCTCCTCAGCAGACTGACACAAGCAATATTCTGAAAACGCTGGAACAACATACAAAGCTCCTAATGGAGAACAAAAGCAAAATGGACGAGCTTAAGGAGAAAATGGACCGTCAAAGGGAGTTCTTGGAGAAAGGTTCCTATGCGAGTGTAGCTGCAACTCAGAGTGTGAAGTCACTGCCAGGGCGCAGTACACTGCATTCGGTTGTAGTCACCTCCAGGGATGAAACCGAGACGGGTGATGAGGTTCTTGGTAGAGTTAGGAAGGCGATAAACGCCAAGGATGGGTGGATAAAGGTGGAAAAGGTGAGGAAAGCAAAAGATAGAAAGATAATAATAGGACTGGAGACCGAAGAGGAAAGGAGTAAAATTAAGGACCGACTTCAGAAAGATGGAGTAGACCTCACTGTGGAGGAGGTCAAAAACAAGGACCCACTCCTGATCCTTAAAAACGTGCTTCTGGTAAATACCGACGAAGATGTCATAAAGGCGTTAAGGAATCAAAATAAGGGTGTTTTTGACCGCCTCGACGGAGGGGAAAACCGAGTAGAGGTTAAATATAGGAAAAGGACACGTAACCCCCATATCGGCCACGTCATTGTTAGTGTCTCGCCTACCATCTGGCGACGAGCCATGGAAATTGGGACCGTGCACATTGACCTCCAGCGCATAAGGGTCGAGGATCAGACCCCACTGGTTCAGTGCACTCGCTGCCTAGGCTTCGGACACGGTAAGCGGTACTGTAAGGAGCCTGCAGATCTATGCGCACATTGTGGCGGTCCCCACATGAGATCGGAGTGCTCGGACTGGCTCTCGGGCTCACCACCAGTTTGCAGAAACTGTACTAGGTGTAAAATTGAGAATGGTACCCAACACAACGCGTTTAGTCACGACTGCCCGGTACGGAAAAGGTGGGATGACGTGGCCAGATCAACCGTAGCATATTGCTAAGGGCACCTCAGCGGAAAAAACCCCGTATGGGATATTGCAGGCCAACCTCCAACGCAAGAAGCTGGCCACCAATGAGCTTCTTATAGAAGCTGTAAAGCGTGGCGCAGCAGTGGCGCTCATTCAGGAACCGTATGTGGCCGGGGCAAAGGTAATGAGGAGTCACAGGGGCGTTAGGATCTTCCAGAACACTGGCATAGGAGATGGGACTGTAAAAGCTGCAATAGCAGTCTTCAACAGCGACCTCACAGTCATACAGTACCCGCAACTCACCACGAACAACATCTCAGTGGTGGGAATCCGAACCAGTGCCTGGGAGATCACGCTTGTCTCCTTTTACTTTGAGCCAGACCAGCCCATTGAGCCCTATCTAGCCCAACTTAGACAAGTATGGCTCGCAGTCGGTTCCAGGAGACTGATGAGGGGACGCCAATGCAAAGAACATATGGTGGGGCAGTCCGAAAATCGATGTTAGAGGGGAAGAGATGGCGGGAACTCTCGGCGAGCTGAGCCTGAACATACTAAACCAAGGGGAAATTCCGACCTTTGACACTATCCGAGGAGGGAAGCGGTACAGCAGTCACGTGGATATTACCGCTTGTTCCAATGATATCTTGGACTTGGTGGACGACTGGAGGCTGGACGAAGGACTCACGAGCTCGGATCACAACGGCATCATGTTTAGGATCCTCTTGCAAAAATCCAAGGGTATAAAAGTGGAGAGAACTACCAGAAAATTCAACACCAGGAAAGCCAATTGGTCTAAATTTCATGAGAAATTTAGCAAATTGAAGATAGACTACAAACTCACTATACCCGAAATAGACAAAATAAACAACATAGAGCAAGTTGAAACAACAACAAACAATCTCACAAAAGCAATAGACGAGGCATGTAGGCTAACTATACCGTCTAAAAAAGTAAAAGAGAATCTTACCTTGCCGTGGTGGTCCGAGAGACTCGCTGACCTTAAGAAAGCCGTCGCCACCAAGAAGCGCAGGATTCGCTGTGCCGCCCCAATACGGAGGGCGAAGGTCGTTGGAGAGTACCTCAAGCAGAAGGAAGAGTATGAGCTAGAAGCAGCCAAAGCTCAGACCGAGAGTTGGAAAGAATTCTGTGGGAAGCAGGATAGGGAGGGTGTCTGGGAGGGGATTTATAGGGTGATAGGCAGGACGCAGCGTAGGGAAGAGGACCTGCCATTGGAACGTAACGGTGTAGTTTTGGATGCGAAGGGCTCCGTAAAGTGGCTTGCGGAAACGTTCTACCCAGAAGACTCCGTAGAACATGACAATGCCCATCACCGACTAATTCGAGGGAAAGCCGATCAGGTGAACTGTGGTGACCAAAGTGATCCTTGCGACCCACCGTTTACTATGGTGGAACTGAGAAATTCGGTAGAGTCATTCAATCCCAAGAAGGCACCGGGGTCTGATGGATTCACGGCCGATATCTGTCGTCATGCCATAGAAGATGACCCGGAGGTGTTCCTAAAGCTCCTTAATAAGTGTCTCGAATGCCATTATTTTCCGTCGTCCTGGAAGGAGGCAACAGTCGTGATTTTGAGGAAGCCTGGAAAAGGGACGTATTCCACTCCCAAATCGTATAGGCCTATTGGACTGTTGCCTGTTTTGGGAAAAATTTTCGAGAAGATGCTGGTGGCCCGCCTGAAGTTTCACCTTTTGCCAAGGATGAGCACCCGTCAGTACGGATTCATGCCGCAAAGGAGCACCGAAGACTCCCTCTATGCCCTTATGCAACACGTCAACAAAAAACTAGCCCAGAAAAGGATAATTACGCTTGTATCCTTGGACATAGAGGGAGCATTCGACAGTGCTTGGTGGCCAGCGATCAGAGTCCGTCTGGTGGAGGTGAACTGTCCAGTTAACATTAGGCGGGTCATAGACAGCTATCTCCGGGACCGAAAAGTCTCGGTCAGGTACGGTGGGGAGGTATTTGGGAAAGACACAACTAAGGGATGTGTCCAGGGCTCGATCGGGGGCCCGATCTTTTGGAACTTGATCCTAGACCCCCTCCTTAAAACACTGGAAGATCGGGGAAATTACGTGCAGGCATTTGCGGACGATGTCCTCCTAGTCTTTGATGGAGAGACCGCTCTGGAGGTGGAGGAATGTGCGGGTGCCGCTCTCACTCATGTTCTGGCGTGGGGTGTCGAGAATAAACTAAAATTTGCGCCGCATAAAACGACAGCGATGGTGATCACCAACAAACAAAAATACGACACACCGCGCCTGAGCATGGGGGGGATTGGCATCAGCATGTCGAAAGAAATCAAACTTCTAGGCGTAACCATAGACGAGGGATTAACATTTAACGCTCACGTTTCACTCGTCTGCAAAAGGGCAATATCTATATACAAGAGGTTGTGTAGAGCTGCAAAGGTCAGCTGGGGGCTTCATCCGGAGGTTGTTAGGATAATGTACGTAGCTACAATAGAGCCCATAATTCTTTACGCTGCTAGCGTTTGGGCACCGGCCGCTAAAAAGAAATGCATAATAAAACACCTCCAAACCGTCCAGCGTGGAATTGCCCAAAAAATGTGCAGAGCATATCAGACGGTCTCTTTGAACTCGGCCCTGGTGCTGAGTGGGATGCTCCCCCTCGACCTTCGCGTCCGGGAGGCAGCTGCGCTTTATGAAGCCAGGAGGGGGGTACCCCAGCCCGTACTAGGAGGTAGGGAAGTGGAGCGGATGTTCCCGGCTCTGGAGGCCCCGCATCCGGCGGAGCTGGTGAGCCTGGAGTTTGGAAGCCTGGTAGACGAGGAACAGTATCGCAACCACAGTAATTTTGCTGTGCGTATATTCACCGACGGCAGCAAGATTGAGGGCAAGGTTGGGGCGGCGCTATCCGTGTGGAATGGCGCGGCCGAAACGAAAACTCTCAAGCTTGCTTTGCCGTCATATTGCACCGTCTACCAGGCTGAACTCTTGGCCCTACGGAGAGCAGCAGGGGAGGTGCTCAAGTGCGGTGAGGCCACGTTCGGCATCTTCAGCGACTCCATGGCGGCTCTTCAGTCGGTAACCAACTCGAGTTCCTCCCACCCCTTAGCAGTGGAAGCCAGAGATGCCCTACGTCACTGTAGGCTCCAGAGCAAGGAGGTGTCCTTGTTCTGGATTAAGGCCCACGCGGGGTTGGAAGGAAACGAGAGAGCCGACCAGCTTGCGAAGGAGGCCGCCCTGAGGTCGAAGAAGAGGCCGGACTACGATCTGTGTCCCGTATCATTCATCAAGCGAAGAATCCGGTCGGAAACGCTTGATGAATGGAACGGGAGATATAAGTCGGGTTTCACTGCCTCGGGCACTAAGATCTTCTTCCCTGACGCGGTTGTAGCGTATAGTGTGGTGCGCAAGATGACACATACGAGTGTAACGACACAAATTCTGACGGGGCACGGTGGGTTCTCCGCATACTTGAATCGCTTCAAGTGTAAGGAGGATCCATCGTGCGCCTGCGAGCCTGGTGTCGGGGAGTCGGTTCCGCACGTGCTTTTTGATTGCCCAATGACCGCAAACATCCGGTACGAGACAGAGCAGAAACTTGCCGTGAAATTGGTTCCGGAAAATGTACCGAATCTGATGATAGGAAAAAGCAGGGACTTATTTATGGAATATTGCATTTTAATAGCAACCAGAGTAATAAAAAGAAACAAAACCGTATAAGAAAATATGCTATCATGATATAATGTAGTATATTATAGACTAGCATAAAACACGATTGATGTAAAATAGTATAAATTAATTTAAGTAACAACTGCAATATCTTTAAGTTAGCAATAAGTATACTCTGTAATAACACCATGTATAGACAAGTAATTGGAAACTGTTAGAGCAATAGATAAGGAACTGTAAAATAGTTAAAAACTGGAAAAGAAATAAAACAAAAAGTTATAACTAATTATAAGATTAATTAAGAATAGAATTATAAGAAGTTAGTTAATAAAACTTTTCTCCCTGTTTTGGACAGTAACAAATATTTGTATGAATAGACATAAGCCTAGGTTAAGAAGAAATGTATAAGGAAATCCACCAAATAAAATTACTCTCCCTGTTTTCTTTGTAATACCCAAACGAAAATAAAATAAAGCAAAACGACCAGTAGAGATAGTAAGAGATAGATAGATGATATAGTTGGGAATCCCACCCATGAAAAGTACAGATGAGGATGAACGACAGAAAGATCAAGTATGAGGAATGAAAGTACGAGAGGCATAAATGCGAGAACTTGAATGAACGAAAAGTAGATAGCTAGAAATAGACTCCAATCATGTTGGGGGTAGTATTAAAAAAAAAAAAAAAAAAAAAAAAAAAAAAAAAAAAAAAAAAAAAAAAAAAAAAAAAAAAAAAACCTAACCTAACCTAACCTAACCTAACCCATCGATTTCTCAGCTTACAGGAATGCGATTTTGACCTAGTTTTTTGCATAGTAATTATAAGACAGGCTAGCTCCTGCTATCCAGACGCTAAAAATTGACCATCGCGGCTTTATTTTCTGAATACCCCACAATTTGTGTTTTTTACAAAATTTTGATTTTCAAATTTAGTTATCTTAAATTCTACTCGATAGATTCTTTTGGTTTAAACTCTATAGGACTCCACCAACCCTTACCTGTGTCCCGGTGCGTGTTTCGCGTATCCGAGTCCTGGTTTTGGTATAAATTTTCTAAATTTTTCCTCAAAAAACTGGTTTTTTGCACACTGTGCAAAATTTTTGTTCTGTCAAAATTTTTATTTCAGCATAACTAGTTAGCCCGCGCGGAGACGCAACTTTTGACACCCCACACGTGAGCCTAGCTCTCACGAAACGTCAAAAAATTGCCCGCCCGCCCGCCCACCCGGTGGTCTTTTATACTGTATACTATACGGACAGGGACAATTTTGGCAAATATTTTTAAAATTTAAAATTTTATTTACGGAAGTCGATTTTTAGTGGACTGTCTGTTACTGGACATTAGACGTAACTAATTCATTAGTTACAAAATTTGACAAATTCTTTATTTTATTTTATTTTATATATATATATATTTTAATTATATATCTGACGGATCCCTTCTCTACAGGGATTATCAGGGATATTGACGTGATTTTAGCGCATTTTTATATAGTTGGCTGATCCCCCCTTTACAGGGATTCAGTCAATTATTTTTAAATTGTCCTCTGACCCAGACAACCTTTAACGCAAGACATGATCCGTACACCGGGCAAGAAGGACGCAGACTCGCAGGGTTCCGGGGGCTCGCCGCGATTGTCAGAGAAGACTGAGACCTCGCTACTGAGCGTGAGGCGCAGCATCGGTGAATGGGAGGCTGGGCGAGCGGAGCCCAAGGCCAAGTCCCCGGCCCACCCCAAGCCGGTTTCTGCGTCTCAACCTGTCACCCAGAGAATTCCGGACTCTCTGGTAACGCGCCGGGCCTCTGCGGACGCTGCGGGTTCTATAAAAAAGGCTGACACCAAGTACCCCAATCTCACAGCGGAGGCGAGAGCTTGCCTAAGTAAGGCAAAGCTACATTTGGGCAACTCTCGCAATCTCAAAACTGAGATCAAGACGGAGGTGCTTGGTGCCATCAACCGGCTGTACGAGATAGTTAAGGAGTCGGAGAAGAAAAGGTCGTCGGCTGCTCCATCTTCAACCACGTCGGAGACGAACCCGACCTGCCAGCCTACCCATGTAGTGGAACAGATGGTTCCGATGGCAACCACAGTTGTTCCGACAGAGCTCGTGAAACAGCTCATGGAGAACCTCCAGCAGCACAACCAACCACTGGAGGAATGCCAGCAACATACGCGGGCCCTGTCGGAGCAACTGAAACAGGCTCCTCGCTACGTCGCCGGCCAGGGACCAACTTTTGCCGAAATCGCTGCTAAACAGCAAATTCAGCAGCCTCTTCATTCGGTGGTCGTATCATCCGTTAATGATCAGGACACCGGTGAAGTGGTTGTTGAGAAGCTGAGAACGGCAGTAGATGCAAGAAACGAGGGCACAAGGGTCGAGCGACTGCGAAGGGTGAGGGACCAAAAGGTTGTGCTTAGTTTTAAGACTGGGGAGGAGTTGGCGAGGGTCAAGGAGAGGATTCAGAGGGCAGGAAACCTGGTGGTGGAGGAGGTTAAAAATAAGGACCCCCTCGTCATCCTAAAAGACGTCCTCTCCTGCCACTCTGATGTGGAGATAGTAGAGGCTATAAAACGTCAGAATGAGCACCTGCTTGGGGACGTGCCTGCGGGGGATATGAGATTGGCAGTAAAATACCGTCGTAAGACGAGGAACGTCCACTTATGCCACATCATCCTGCAGGTGTCCCCAGCGTTATGGCAGAGGCTCACAACGGTAGGTCGAGTGCACATAGACCTGCAGAGAGTGAGTGTACTGGACCAGTCGCCGCTGGTGCAGTGCACTCGCTGTCTGCGTTACGGCCACAGCCGTAAACTGTGCACGGAACCCGCCGACCTTTGCATCCATTGCGGCGACCCCCACATGCGCGCGGACTGCCCCTCGCGACTAGCAGCAGAAAAACCGTCATGCCGAAACTGCGTGACGGCAAAACTTGCCATGGCTGACCATAACGCCTTCGACAGTGGGTGCCCGATTCGTGTCAAGTGGGACGCGTTGGCACGCCTGTCGGTGGCGTACTGCTAAGGTGGTGACGGCCGCAGTCAGGAACATCCAGCCAGGCAGCCGCACTCGAGCTGACCCCAGCGTTCGCCCGGGATACCGTGTTATCCAAGCGAATCTGCGGAGGAAGAACCTAGCAACCCAAGAGCTCTTACTAGTGGCTAGCGAGCGGAGGGTTGCTTTCGCGCTGCTCCAGGAGCCCTATGTGGGTGGGATCAAGAGGATGCGAGACTACCGGGGAGCGAGAGTTTACCAGTGCGCTGAGCAAGGAAGTGGAACTGTGAAGGCGGCAATAGTCGTCTTCGACAACGACCTTGACGTCACACAGTGTCCAGAACTCACCACCAACAACATCACGGTGGTGAGGATCCGAACCAGCGCCTGGGAAATCGCAGTGGTCTCCTTCTATTTTGAACCCGATCAGCCCATAGAGCCATACCTGGAGCACCTCAGGCGGATTCGCGAGGATATGGGTCAAACGAGGATAATCGTGGGTGGGGACGCAAATGCCAAAAGTAACTGGTGGGGCAGTGCGGTTGTCGATGGCAGAGGCGAGGAAATGTCCGGTACGCTGGACGAATTAGGCTTACAGGTGCTCAACGTCGGCCACACTCCAACCTTTGATACCATCAGAAGGGGCAGGTCCTACACCAGCATTGTTGATGTGACGGCCTGCTCAACTGATTTACTGGATTTGGTGGATGACTGGAGAGTCGAAGAGGGTATCACGAGCTCGGACCACAACGGCATTGTTTTCGAAATTAAACTCACAAAATCAAAAGGCATTAATATCAAAAGTACAACCAGGATTTTTAACACAAGAAAAGTAAGTTGGAGCCAATTTCATGAGAAATTGGCCCAACTTAAAGCAGATAATAACCTCAACATATTAAGCATAAATAGTATTAACAACAAATTAGGTTTAGAAAATTGCATAAATAAGTTTATAGATTCAATAGAGAAAACAAGCCAATTAACAATACCCAAACTAAAAACACGCAATAAACTTACCTTGCCGTGGTGGTCTACCGAGCTCGCTGATTTGAAGAGACAAGTCAACACCAAAAGACGCCGCATCCGATGCGCAGCACCAGTCCGGAGACAAGTGGTCGTCGAAGAGTACCTGAGAGCAAAAGAGGCATACGAGTCCGAAGCGAGAAAAGCGCAGATTGACAGCTGGAAGGGTTTCTGCGAGAAACAGGACGGAGAGGGATTGTGGGAAGGTATCTACCGGGTTATCGGGCGGACTGCCAAAAGACAAGAAGACCTGCCCTTGGTGAGGGACGGAGTGTCACTCAGCCCACAAGACTCGGCGAGGCTGTTGGCTGAGACCTTCTACCCGGATGACCTGGAAGAGGGGGAAAATGCTGACCACCACCAAACTCGAGAGGCTGCCAGTCGTGTAAACGAGTGGACGCATAATGAACACCATGACCCGCCGTTTACGCTTCTGGAGCTGAGAACCGCGGTGGACAGCTTCAACCCAAAAAAGGCGCCCGGGGCGGATGGTCTCACAGCCGAGATATGTGCCCAGGTCATTTTCCGGGATCCGGGGATGTTCCTTGCTCTGGCAAACAAGTGCCTTGAGCTGGGTCACTTCCCTGGGGCCTGGAAAGTGGCTACAGTAGTGATGCTCCGGAAACCCGGAAAGGACACCTACACCGCCCCAAAGTCCTACAGGCCGATTGGCCTCCTACCAGTCCTGGGCAAAATCCTGGAAAAGTTGACGGTAGCTCGTCTAAAGTGGCATCTGATCCCGCGGTTTAGTACTCGTCAGTTTGGTTTTATGCCCCAGAAGAGCACCGAGGACTCCCTCTACACCATGATTCAACACATCAAAGAAAAGCTGAACAGAAAGAAGCTGATCACTGTTGTCTCGCTTGATATAGAGGGAGCCTTCGATAGCGCATGGTGGCCGGCCATAAAAACCAGACTGGCTGAGGAAAAGTGCCCGGTGAATATCAGACGGTTGCTGGACAGCTACCTAAACGACAGAAGTGTCCGGGTCAGGTATGCTGGGGCCGAGTGCCAAAGAAGGACGAACAAGGGGTGCGTGCAGGGGTCGATTGGCGGTCCGATCCTCTGGAATCTGGTGCTGGATCCTCTGTTGAAGGGGCTGGAAGAGAGGGGTTATCACTGCCAGGCTTTTGCCGATGACGTGGTGCTCATCTTTGACGGGGATACAGCACTGGAGGTCCAAAGACAGGCCAATGCCGCCCTTGAGTATGTTCGGGAGTGGGGCATCAGAAACAAACTGAAGTTCGCACCACACAAAACATGTGCAATGGTTGTGACAAATAAGTTGAAGTACGATGTCCCGCTCTTGACCATGGGCGGGGTCGACATTGGCATGTCTGAGGAGATCAAAATACTGGGGCTCACGGTGGACCACAAGCTCACCTTCAACACGCACGCTGCAAATGTCTGTAAAAAGGCCATCGCCTTTTATAAACAGCTCTCCAGAGCAGCCAAGGTGAGCTGGGGTCTGCACCCGGAAGTGATCCGATCGATCTACACCGCGGCGGTCGAGCCGGTGATATTGTATGCAGCCAGTGCATGGGCGCCAGCAGCAAAGAAGGTTGGAGTGCAGAAACTCCTTAATTCAGTCCAGCGGGGGTTCGCTCAGAAGCTCTGCAAATCCTACCGCACCGTTTCGCTAAACTCCGCGCTCGTGCTGACGGGTATACTCCCTCTCGACCTCCGAATACAGGAAGCAGCCGCGCTGTATGAGGCAAAGAGAGGGGTACCTCGGCCGGCGCTTGCGGGAAGGGAGGTGGAGCGTGTGGTGGCGTTTGCGGAGACTCCGCATCCGGCGAAGCATACGGCCATGGGGTTCGTGAGCTTGGTAGACCAGTCACATGTGGAGACCCACAACAGCCAGGAAATCCGGTTTTTTACCGACGGCAGCAGGATTGCGGGCAAGGTCGGAGCGGCACTGTCCCTTTGGGACAGGGAAGCCGAGATCAGGTCCGTCAAGCTTGGCTTGCCAACGTGCTGTACTGTCTACCAGGCGGAACTTCTGGCCATATGCGTAGCGACACGCCAAATACTGCGACGCAAGGAGGGAACCTTTGGTATTTATAGTGACTCGAAGGCCGCACTGGAGACGGTCACAAACCAAGGTTCCCTCCACGCTCTGGCAGTGGAGGCGAGAGCGAACCTCAATGTGGCCTTATCCCAGAGCAAAGATGTTTCTTTGTTCTGGATAAAGGCACACGCTGGACTGGAGGGCAATGAGCGCGCAGACCACCTGGCGAAGGAGGCTGCATTAAATCTTAAAAAGAAACCGGACTACGACCGCTGCCCGGTTTCATACGTCAAGCGGCAGATCCGTATGGAGTCGCTTGACGAGTGGAACCGCCGGTACAGGGAAGGTGAAACTGCATCGATTACCAAAATCTTTCTCCCGGATGCAATAGAGGCCTTTAAAATAGTTAAGACGTTGAAGCCAACAGGGGTCATTACGCAAATAATGACAGGCCACGGTGGGTTCTCCGAGTACTTGCATCGCTTCAAGCGTAAGGAGAACCCATCGTGTATCTGCGACCCGAGTGCCGTGGAGTCGGTCCCGCACATTGTTTTTCAATGTCCTGCATTTGAGAAGGAAAGGTGTGAGCTGCAACATGTGATTGAGACTGAGCTAACAGTAAATACAGTCAGCGATTTAATAAAAAATAGGAAATCACAAGAATTAGTCTTAGAATTTTGTATAAAAATAGCCACTAGGGTAATTAAACGAAACAAGGAAATGTAAAACTGTGCTTACATTATATATAGACATATATACGATGATAAGCACAGGAAATTAAAAGAAGTAAAGTATATAGAGATAAAATTATAATAGTCATTCAAAATTATAGTATATTTTTAGGCCAATAGTCAAAAACAAACAAATTATTAAATGCTTTTAAAAATTCTTTAAAATCGGAATAATACGGTCTCTGACGACGTCAGGGGACAAGTAGCGCGGCAGGAGTGTGGTTTTAGTCAGTAAGAGTCTGACACTGTTCGGGCTGGCTCGCTCGCGAGTCAGCCCGTTCGTCCATGAGGATTTCCCACTCCTGCCAAAAAAAAAAAAAACCTAACCTAACCTAACCTAACCTAACCTAACCGAGAGTCCGCGGCTTCCCCCCGCGACGATAGCACGCTTTTGAGGTTGCTCCGCGCTCGAAATTGCAAAAATTTTTACTTAAAAATACGAAAAAGTGGTATTTTTTAACCGAACTGAGTCGTGTTTACCACCGAAATTTGCGGAAAAGTGCGGGCTATCCGATGGTATATAGCTCGATATTGTGAGTGCCTTGGAAAAAAAGATAAGTGCAAAAAAAGTGCAAAAACTGAAAAATAATAAAGTTCAAAAAATAACGCTGCAAGATCTAGATCGGTGACACCTACCTTTCTTGGCGTCAAAAGGTGCGTCTTGTGGACGCCTAACAGCTGGTGCTGCCTCCCGATTTTTCCGGGCCACGCCCTTGGAGGAAAACCGGAAAAACGAAAAAACACGTGGCACGTGCTGCTGGTTGCGGTCGAGTGCGGCGGTCAGCGGCAGGCGGCGTCGAAGCAGGACACCGAGCACAGCGGAACGGCACTTCAACCAGCAAAAAAGGTTCAGTGGTTCCGATGTTATCAAGTTCTTAAAATTTACCAATTTTCAAAATTTTTTTAATTTATTATTTGTCGCGACGACCCCCCTTTTATAAACTAAATATCGAAGGGCCTTAGGCAGTTCTGTATATATATAAAATTTCAGTTTTTTATCCTTTTTAGTTTTTGAGTAAACATTTGTTGAAATTTAGGGGTGGACACGAGGGGCGTCAATTAAGGGCTTGACAGCACCGGAACCGCTACCCAAAAATAGGTTAAGTTATAAGTAGTATATTTTATAAGAATTAGAAATTTTCAGTGTACTGTTTTAATATTATAGGTGTTTTAGTGTAATTTTGGGGGTTTTTTGACCGTATTAAATCGGGGGTAAGTTTTCCAAGGCAAGCTTTTTAAAATTTGGATTGGGCTCTTCAAGCCCAACCCAACGAGCCCAAACACGGCTGATTTCGGCCAACAGGGGCCAATTTTACAAAAACAGCCGCCATTTTGGGAGCCATCTTGGAAAACTTGCGCCCGACATAGCTCCGGACTCGCTGGACGTATAAAGCTGCGGTTTTCGCAGCTGTGTTAGGGAGGGCAGTACCTGTCCTGTCCGCCCATTTTCAGGAGGTTTGGCGCTGTTGGTTTTCAGGGTCCTGAAAACCACCCTGTGTGCTCGGGCGGGTGAGCCCAAGTCAGAAAAGCCCAAGCACGGACGTTCTGCGGCAGCTGGAAGGGAAGATAGCTCGGGTTTGAGATCGATTTTGACAGTTCACAAACTGTCAAACGCTTTTTCAAACCCGCGTAACTCCCGAACCGGAGGTCGTGGAGCGTTTGGGTTTTCTTTCGGGACGTTGGCTTGGCCTCCCCTACCCAGCTTGGACCTTTTCAGGGGTTTTCGGGACCTGAAAATTTTTCAGCCTGAAACCGGGTCGGGCGGATAGACAGTGTCGCGCCCGTTCAGGGGAACCCAAGCGCGGTCGTTCTGCGGCCATTGGGAAGGGAGATATCACGGGTCTGGGATTGACTTTGACAGTTCTCGAACTGTCAAACGATTTTTCAGACTTCGGTATCTTCCGAACCGAGGGTCGTGGAGCGCTCGGGTTTGCTCTGGGAGCCTTGGATTGGCCTTCCCTACCTGTTAGGCGTACTGTCGGGACTTTTCAGGACCTTGGGTTTTTTCGGCCTGAAAACCGTACGGGAGGGTAGATTGCGTCGCGCCCATTCAGGGGAACCCAAGCACGGTGGTCTTTGAACGAACGGTTCCAGAGATATTAGCAGGTGGCCAAGTTCTGGGAGTCATCTTGTGTTGGTGGCCAAGAATTTGAGCAGCTGTATCTCGGGAGCCCTTTGGACTAGAGTAGTCGAGTTTGGGGTTGTCTGAAGGGGCTCGGGGAGAGCTTTCTCCTGGTTAGTAGAGACTGACTCTACGTAGAGTTAAAATTTTATTTTATTTTTCTTTTGTAAATTTATTGGAAACCTTTGTGTGCGACGGTCTCGAAGGAGTCCTGACACGGGACAGTGGTCCTATTATATAGTTTTAAATTTTTAAGACATTCGACAGAGCAAGGCTCTACAAAATCTGTTTATTTTTACTATTACTTTATTTTTTGTTGACTTATTCGTGAATTTAACTAGTCTACTAACTGAAGACAGGGACAATTTTAGCAAATATTTTTAATTTTAAATTTTAAGTAAGGAAGTCGATTTTTAGTGGACTGTCTTTTAGTGAACATTTGACGTAACTAAAGTAATTAGTTACAATATCTTGACTGTTTTATTTTATTTTATTTTATATTTAAATTAAATCTGACGGATCCCTTCTTTACAGGGATCTAGTCCTATTGACGTGATTCTGACGCATTGTTATATAGTTGGCTGATCCCCCCTTTACAGGGATTCAGTCAATTACTTTTAAGTTGTCCTCTGACAGTTCGAATAGGGTTCTCTTCGACTCCGACATGCTCCGTTCGCCAGCAAAAAAGGACGCAGACTCGCAGGGTTCCGGTGGCTCGCCACGTTCTGCAGAGGAAGCCAGGACATCACTTCCTAGCGTTAGACGCAGCATCGGGGAATGGGAGGCTGGGAAATCAGAGCCCAAGGCCAAGACCCCGGCCATTCCAAAACTCGGTGCGTCTCAACCAATCTCGCAGAAAACCACCGGCTCTCTTGGGACGCGCCGGGCTTCCGCGGACGCTGCGGGACCCAGCAGCAAGCCCGATGCCAAATACCCCAACCTGACGGCGGAGGCGAGAGCTTGCCTAAATAAAGCAAAGCTTCACTTGGGCAACTCTCGCAACCTCAAGACGGAGATAAAGACGGAGGTGCTTGGGGCCATTAACAGACTATATGAGATTGTCAAGGAGTCGGAGAGAATGAGATCGTCTGTCGCGTCACCTGCAACCGCGTCACAAATGGATCAGACCTACCTACTCACCCCAACTGACGACCAGAGGACTCCTATGCCGACCACAGATGTTCCGACAGAGCTAATGAAGCAGCTCATGATGAACCTCCAGCAGCACAACCAGGCGTTGGAGGAGTGCCAGCAGCACACGCGGGCCCTGTCGGAACATCTGAAGCAGACTCCGCGCTTTGTCGCAGGCCAAGGACCAACCTTCGCTGAGATGGCCGCCGCCCCTAGACAGTCCCTCCAAAAGCCCCTTCACTCAGTAGTCGTCTCATCTGCTGATGAGAACGACACTAGTGAGGGTGTTATAGGAAAACTGAGAGTGGCAGTCAACGCTCGGAGTGAGGGAACAAGGGTGGAGCGGCTGCGCAAGGCGCGGGACCAAAAAGTCATAGTCGGGTTTTCCACCAAAGAGGAGATGGAGGCAGTAAAGGAGAGGATCCGGAAGTCAGGAGGTCTCCGGGTTGAGGAGGTCCAGAACAAGGACCCCCTCATCATCCTTAAGGACGTCCTTTCCTGCCACACCGACGGCGAAATAACTGATGCCCTGTTAACCCAAAACACGCACCTGTTGGGTGATGTGGCCGTGGCGGATAGGAGGCTGGTGGTTAAATATCGCCGCAGAACCCGGAATCCCCATATGGGACACATCATCCTGCAGGTGTCCCCAACAATATGGCAGAGGCTGACGGCGGCGGGTCGGGCGCATGTTGACCTGCAGCGGGTGCAGGTGGCCGATCAGTCGCCGTTGGTTCAGTGCTCCATTTGCTTGGGGTATGGGCACGGGAGAAAGTTTTGCCGAGAAACCATCCCACTGTGCAGCCACTGTGGGGACCCACATTTGAGGGCGGATTGCCCGGCATTTGCGACCGGTATTGCACCACAGTGCCGGAACTGCCAGGTCGCGAAGACCGGGAAATCGGACCACAGTGCGTTCGACAGTGCCTGCCCAGTGCGGATGAAGTGGAACAGCCTGGCCAGATCTAGCGTGGCATATTGCTGAGGTGGTGACGGCCGTAACCCAAAGTATCCAAGTTGCCTCTGATACCCACCAGTACAAAGTGGTCCAGGCCAACCTGCGACGGAGTGAGCTGGCCACCAACGAGTTGATGCTGGAGGCTGTAAACCGGAAATTTTGCGTAGCGTTGCTCCAGGAGCCTTATGTGGGTGGGGTGAGAAGGATGAAGGGCTACCGGGGCGTAAGGGTCTTCCAGAGCTCTGAAGGAGGAGAAGGGACTGTAAAGGCAGCAATAGCTGTCTTTGATCATGATTTAGACATCGTGCAGTACCCGCAACTCACCACAAACAACATCGTTGTGGTGGGAGTCCGAACCAGAGCCTGGACGATCACGGTGGTGTCCTTCTACTTCGAGCCCGGAAATCCCTTAGAGCCATACCTGGAGCACCTCAAACGAGTAGAGCAAAAGGTGGGCCCTAGCAGGTTGGTTATTGGAGGAGACACCAATTCAAAAAGTACTTGGTGGGGTAGCGGCTACGAGGACCCCAGAGGGGAACAGATGAGTGGAGCGTTGGAGGAAATGGGGTTGCAGATCCTCAACGCGAGTGAGATCCCAACCTTTGATACCGTTAGGGGAGGTATTAGGTACAGCAGCCACGTGGATGTAACGGCCTGTTCGGCAGACATGCTGGACCTGGTGGACGGCTGGCAAATCGCGGAAGGACTCACGGGCTCCGACCATAACGGCATCACTTTCGGCATACAACTCACTAAATCAAAAGGAACTAAAATAGAACGTACAACCAGAATCTTCAATACAAAAAAGGCTAATTGGAGGCAGTTTCGTGAGAAACTGTCTCAAATTATGCTGCAAAATAGTTTGACAGTTGCGAAACTTAACAACATTAATACAATAGAACAATTAGAACACATAATTAACACATTCACACAAGCCGTAACCGACACATGCACACACACAATTCCAATTAAAAAGAACAAAGAAACACTCACCTTGCCGTGGTGGTCCAAGGAGCTCGCGAGAATGAAGAAGCTGGTCGCCACTAGGAAACGCAGAGTCAGAAACGCAGCGCCGATCCGGAGAGAGATGGTGGTAAAGCTGTACCTAGAACAGAAACAAAAATATGAGGAAGCTGTTAAGAAAGCAGCCGAGGAAAGCTGGAAGGAGTTTTGTGGAAAGCAAGATAGAGAGGGGGTCTGGGAGGGTATCTACAGAGTGATGGGAAGGGTCTCAAAAAGAGAGGAGGATCTACCGCTGCAGTCGCAGGGTGAGATACTGGACGCGAGGGGTTCGGTGAGGCTGTTGGCCGAGACGTTCTATCCCGAGGACCGTGAGGAAGACGACAACATGGACCATCGCCAAACCCGACAACGGGCGGAAATGGTAAACGAGTGGAGTCATGATGAACGGCATGACCCACCGTTTACCCAAAGCGAGCTCGATAGGTCCATGAGGTCGTTCAACCCAAAAAAGGCCCCGGGAGCCGACGGCCTCACTGCCGACATCTGCTCTCAGGCCATCGAATGCAACCCTGAATTCTTCCTGTCGCTGTTGAACAAATGCCTGGCGCACCACCACTTTCCGAAGTCCTGGAAGGAAGCAACGGTGGCCGAAAGCCAGGCAAAGACTCGTACACCGTCCCAAAATCCTACAGGCCGATTGGGCTCTTGCCTGTACTAGGGAAGGTGTACGAGAAGATGCTGGTTGCTCGTCTCAAATTCTACTTGCTCCCCAGGATTAGTACTCGCCAATACGGCTTTATGCCCCAAAAGAGCACCGAAGACTCCCTCTATACTCTCGTGCATTACATCCGCACAAAACTGGCACAGAAAAAAATCGTCACGCTTGTGTCGCTGGATATAGAGGGAGCATTCGACAGTGCGTGGTGGCCCGCCATTAAGGTTCGGTTGGCTGAGGAAAATTGTCCTGTTAATTTGAGACGAGTAGTCGGCAGCTATCTCAGCGACAGGATGGTCTGCGTGAGATATGCCGGAGAGGAGAGCAGAAGGTCGACCAGCAAAGGGTGCGTCCAGGGCTCCATAGGAGGTCCTATCTTTTGGAATTTGCTGCTAGATCCACTCCTGAAACAGCTCGAAAGTAGAGGCAACTACTGCCAGGCGTTCGCCGACGACGTCGTAATGGTGTTCGTTGGCGAAACGGCAGTAGAAATCGAGGGACAGGCCAATGCCGCTCTCGAACATGTTCGAGCGTGGGGTGTCAAAAACAAGCTCAAATTCGCGCCGCACAAAACTTCTGCGATGGTGCTAACGCGGAAGCTAAAGTACGACACACCACGCTTGAGCATGGGTGGGATCGACATTGGTATGTCCCAAGATATAAAGATCCTAGGCCTCCTCATAGACTCAAAGCTCACTTTTAATAGGCACATAGCTATCGCCTGTAAGAAGGCGATAGCTATTTACAAGCAGCTGGCCAGGGCAGCCCGGGTGAGCTGGGGTTTGCACCCGGAAGTCATCCGGGTGATATACACCGCAGCAGTTGAGCCAACGCTCCTGTACGCCGCGAGTGCGTGGGCACCAGCCGCGGACAAAGTAGGGGTCATTAAGCAGTTAAATGTGGTCCAAAGAGGGTTTGCGCAAAAGCTCTGTAGAGCCTACCGCACAGTCTCCCTTAACTCGGCACTGGTACTGGCGGGGATACTCCCACTCGACTTGCGCATTCGCGAGGCGGCTGCGCTGTACGAGGCTAAGAGGGGGGTGCCCCAGCCGGTGCTAGGAGACAGGGAGGTAGAGCGGATGGCTCCAGCAATCGAGTCCCCGCACCCTGCGGAGCAGACCACACTGCAGTTCGGCAGCCTGATAGACGAGGAACAATACCGAAACCACAGCGATTTCGCTGTGCGTATTTTCACAGACGGCAGCAAGATTGAGGGCAGGGTCGGGGCGGCGCTATCCTTGTGGAATGGCGCCGCTGAGGTGAAGGCCCTCAAGCTTGCTTTGCCGTCTTACTGCACCGTCTATCAGGCGGAGCTATTGGCCCTTCAAAGAGCGGCTGGTGAAGCGCTTAAACGAAGGGAAGACACGTTCGGCATCTTCAGCGACTCCATTGCGGCTCTCCAGTCGGTTGTAAATGTGAGTTCCCCCCATCCCCTGGCAGTGGAAACAAGAGACACCCTTCGCCGCTGTAAGCTCCAGAACAAGAGTGTCTCCTTGTTCTGGATCAAAGCCCACGCAGGATTGGAGGGAAACGAGCGAGCCGACCAACTTGCAAAGGAGGCCGCACTGGGGTCGAAGAAGAGGCCGGATTACGATTTGTGCCCCGTTTCATTCGTCAAGCGACAGATCCGTATGGAGTCGCTTGACGAATGGAACAGGAGATATAAGTCGGGGGCAACAGCCTCTGGCACAAAGTTGTTCTTCCCTGACGCGGTCGCGGCGTACAGTGTAGTGCGGAAATTCGAGGCGACTAGCTGCACAACCCAAATTCTCACGGGGCACGGTGGGTTCTCTGCATACCTGAAACGTTTCAGGTGTAAGGAGAGCGCATCGTGCGCCTGTGAGCCGGGCAAGGACGAAACGGTCCTGCACATATTGTTGGAGTGCCCTATCACCGCTAGAGACCGGTACGAGGTGGAGCAAAAATTAAGTTTAAAATTAGTAGTAAAAAATTTGCCCAAATTAATAAAAGATAATAAAAGTAGGGATATATTGTTAGGATATTGTAATAAGATAGCAGTAATAGTAAATAATAGAAATAAATAGTATAAGAAATATAGGATACTTAATTATATAATAAGTATATAGTCTAAGTACCGTACTAATAAGAAAGAAAAAAAAAAAAAAAAAAAAAAAAAAAAAAAAAAAAAAAAAAAAAAAAAAAAAAAAAAAAAAACAATATCCTATATGTAAGATACAGTACGAAATAATATGTTTTAAGTAGTAGGTTTTCAAAATGTACAGTTCAAAATGGTAGACTTATTTAGATTATAATTATAATAGTTTTTATCAGCCCCTCAGATTGTGACATAAATGTCATGTAAACAAACTGGGACGATGCAATAATGTAAATCGCAAGAAACAGGCCTCCGATCCTGTCAGAGGACAATTGCGTGGCAGGAGTGTGGTTTTAGTCAGTAAGAGTCTGACACTGCTCCACTCCGTCCGTCCATGAGGATTTCCCACCCCTGCCAAAAAAAAAAAAAAAAAAAAAAAAAAAAAAAAAAAAAAAAAAAAAAAAAAAAAAAAAAAAAAAAAAACCTAACCGAGAGGATCAAGAGGGCAGGGAACCTGGTGGTAGAGGAAGTAAAGAACAAGGACCCCCTCATCATTGTAAAAGATGTCCTCTCCTGCCATTCCGACGTGGAAGTAATTGCGGCCATAAAACGGCAAAATGAACACCTGATTGGGGACGTGCCTGCTGGAGAAGTGAGGCTGGTCGTAAAATACCGTCGCAAGACCAGGAACACTCACTTGTGCCACATCATCCTGCAGGTGTCCCCAACGCTATGGCAGAGGCTCACGTCGGCGGGTCGTGTGCATATCGACCTGCAGAGGGTGCGTGTACTGGACCAGTCGCCACTGGTGCAGTGCACTCGTTGTCAGCGTTATGGTCATAGTCGCAAAGTATGCACAGAGCCCGCCGATCTATGTATACATTGTGGTGACCCTCACCTGCGTGCGGATTGCCCCTCGCGTCTGTCAGCGGATACACCGTCGTGCCGAAACTGCAAGACGGCAAAGATGGCCAGAACGGACCACAACGCCTTCGACAGTGAGTGCCCAATTCGTGTTAGGTGGGACGCATTGGCGCGCCTGTCGGTGGCGTACTGCTAAGGTGGTGACGGCCGCAGACAGGAACATTCAACCAGGCAGCCGCACTCGAACTGGCACCGGCGTCCGCCCCGGCTATCGGGTAATCCAAGCGAATCTGCAGAGGAAGAAACTAGCAACCCAGGAGCTTCTACTTGAGGCTAGCGAGCGGAGGGTTGCTTTTGCGCTGCTCCAGGAGCCTTATGTGGGTGGGATCAGGAGAATGCGAGACTACCGGGGAGCGAGAATTTACCAGTGCGCTGAACAAGGAAGTGGAACTGTGAAGGCGGCAATAGTCGTCTTCGATCACGAACTTGACGTCACACAGTGTCCAGAACTCACCACCAACAACATCACGGTGGTGAGGATCCGAACCAGCGCCTGGGAGATCGCAGTAGTCTCGCTCTATTTTGAACCTGACCTGCCCATAGAGCCATACCTGGAGCACCTCAGGCGGATTCGCGAGGATATGGGTCAAACCAGGATGGTTGTGGGCGGTGACGCCAACGCCAAGAGCAACTGGTGGGGAAGTGCGGTTGTCGACGACAGGGGCGATGAAATGTCCGGGGTACTGGAGGAAATGGGCCTTCAGGTGCTCAACGTCGGCAGCACTCCAACTTTTGACACCGTCAGGAGGGGCAGGTCTTACACCAGCGTTGTTGATGTGACGGCCTGCTCAACTGACATGCTGAGTCTGGTGGAAGACTGGAGGGTAGAAAAAGGCATCACGAGCTCGGACCACCACGGTATTGTTTTCAAAATTAACCTAAATAAGTCAACAGGAATAAATATAAACAGAACAACCAGGGTATTTAATACAAAAAAAGTAAATTGGAGCCAATTTCGTGAGAAATTGGCCCAATTAAAATCCGATAAAAATTTAAATACATTAAGCATAAAAAATATTACAAATAAATTAGAACTAGAAAACAGCATAAACACATACATAGATACAATAGTTAGAACAAGCAATGAAACAATACCCAAAATAAAAACAAATAACAAATTCACCTTACCGTGGTGGACCACCGAGCTCGCTGATATGAAGAAAGAGGTCAACACCAGAAGACGTCGCATCCGGTGCGCAGCACCGATTCGGAGACAGGCTGTCGTTGAGGGGTACCTGAGGGCCAAGGAAGCGTATGAATCCCGGGCTAAGCAGGCGCAGGTCGATAGCTGGAAGGGGTTCTGCGAAAAGCAGGACAGGGAAGGAGTCTGGGAAGGCATATACCGGGTTATCGGGCGGACTGCCAAACGGCAAGAAGACCTGCCACTG
>CATNWG010000060.1:97500-119000 GCA_951329385.1 Polia nebulosa
TGAGAGGGTGTGGGCCGTAATCCTAATCCTATCGTAATCCACGCGGGCCCAATGCGCATTGGTGGATGTCACATGTCTTCGATTTTTTGGTTCTAGGACATGCCGGTTTCCTCACGATGTTTTCCTTCACCGATTTGAGAGCAGTGGTGATGAAATAATTTACACAAAGTAAAGCGCCTGCCTGGGTTTGAACTCACGACTTAGAACTTGTAAGTCGCGGCCAATACCACTGGGCCACCACTGCTCCGCACTGCAATACCAGTGATGACTTATGGAACCGAAACATGGTCACTTATAATGGACCTTATCAGGAGGCTTACAGTCACCCAAAGAGCAATGGAGAGGGCAATGCTCGGAGTTTCCTTGCGTTATAGAATCAGAAATGATGATATCTGCAAGAGAACTAAGGTTACCGACATAGCCCGAAGTATCGCCATACTGAAGTGGCACTGGGCAGGGCACATTGCTCGCAGAACAGATGGTCGATGGGGCCGAAAAGTTCTGGAGTGGCGACCGCGTACCGGAAGACGCAGCATTGGAAGGCCTCCCACAAGGTGGACCGATGACCTGGTGAAGGTCGCGTGTAGACGATGTATGCGAGACGCACAGAACCGATCATTGTGGCGACACTTGGGGGAGGCCTATGTCCAGCAGTGGACGTCTTTCGGCTGAAATAATGATGAGTGTATAGGCCTCTAGAACTCTTTTATTGGTATTTATTATTAGTTCTGTTTTTAAGGGGTTGAACAATAGCTCATTTTTAGCACACCAGCCCTCGATTATTCTAAAAGTTTTTCTCATGAGGTCACATAGGACACCTTCAAAACGCCCTGAGATTAGGATAGCTTTGTCATCTGCGTAACCCACCGAGTACAGGCTGTTAGCATTGAGCTCTGTAATGAGCTCGTTTACGACTAAATTCCACAGGAGTGGTACCAGCACCCCACCCTGCGGGCAGCCTCTGCTCACAATGCCTCGCGTGGTGGTGTTCACATTAAATTGAATAACTCGGTTTTTCAGCATGTTGTGCATCCATTCTATAAGGGTTGGAGAAACGCCATGCGCGGCCAAAGCCTGTCTGATTCTGGCAAAGTTAATCTTGTCAAAGGCACCTTCTATGTCAATGAAGGCACCCAGGGTTGGGTTTTTTACTTTGAGTGCACTTTCTATGCGTGTGTAGGGGTTTGAATACTGCGATTTGGCTCCTGATGGTTTCTTTCCCCTAGTCTCTCCAGAATTTTCAGGAACAATGAGGTGAGACTTATGGGCCTGAACGATTTGAACTGTATGTCTATCAGATTTTAGAATGAAGATGATTTTTATCTCTCGCCAGATCAAGGGGATGTAGCGGTGGGCTAGACAAGCAAGAAAGACTCTGATCATTTGTTCGAAAAGTGAGTCTCCGCTCCACCTGAGCACGACTGGAAAGATTCCATCCATTCCTGCTGCCTTGAAAGGTAAGAAAGTGTTGATAGCCCATGTTACCTTACCCTGGTGAACGACTCCACAAGCCACATCCAAATCCAGATCATAGCTCGTTCACCATACGGCTCCCAGCTTTGATGGATTGCAATCTGGCAGCCCCCCAAAAAAAAAAAAAAAAGGGGACTGGGACCGATACACAACAACGCGCAAAACATATAAAAAACTAATACGCCTAAAAGGAAGGAACGGCTGGAGATTTTTCTGTACCAACATTAAAAATAGCAACCAGGCAATGAGGGTCAAAACCTTGTCTTGCCACAGGGAATAATCATTGTATAGGATATCTCAAAAGACCTGACAATACTTACACAAGAAACGAATCAGGAACAAGCGAACTACTTCTAAAAACCCACTTCCCAGGCTGCCAGATTACGCAGGTCCTCACCACTGGGCACTCAGGGAGGGAAGGAACAGGGGTGGGATTTAGTCAGTAAGAGTCTGACACGCCTTCCCGCTCCACCCAGAGCGGGAGAAGTCATTGGATGATTTCTCACCGCCCCTAAAAAAAATAAAAAAAATGCCGAATCCATCTTTCTGTGGTCTGAGCATGATAGGTGATTGGACACATGCCACTCCTGTATGTAGTTAGAGATACCTAAAGTTGTTACAGTTAGATCTACCACTGTTTATGATCATGCGTTCACAAAAGTAGGTTCTGAACCTGTCTAAATAGATTAAGTTCACATTACGTTAGTAGCAACCTTTCACGCACACAGTCATACTTCACACACTCAAATTACGTTCATACAGTCCACTCATCTAAAAATAAATTGTAAAGAAGGCAGTGTGCAATAAATACCCTTTGAGTAAAGACGTATTAAAAAAAAGTTTTATTTCACCAAACAAGCCGATATAGCCCTTATCGTCGTAGACATATGGTCCAAATCGAGCCAGATTTATATATAAAAAATCTAGTGACCGCGTGCGCCGTCGCGACACCGCGAGAACAATAGCATTCCAGGAATTATCTTTGCTAAATCGTGCGAGTAAATAATACATCATTAGCAAAATAATCATTCCAATCTATATCAATATTGTTTGGATTTTGGAGTTTCGACGTCTACACATTTGTACACCATGGATGCGCTTCTGGCATATCAAAAGGAAGTGCTGGATAACCTGAAGAAGTCGGAGAAAAACTATAAAAGACACCTAAAGATCGGTTGAAGAAACCTTACTTAGAAACCAGATTAGACAATTTGGAGCAGCTGTGGATAGCGTTTAAAGATGGACACAAGTCTCTCATAGGCAAGGTCACCTTGAAGGACAAACAGGACACATACTTCACTGAGGATATATATGAGGAGTTTGAGGAATTATATGTATCATACAAAACTTTATTGAAAGAAGCCCTGCAGCCCTATCTCGCGTCATCGAGTGGAACTTCGTCCGTAACACCGAAAATAAGTGCTGAACAAACAGTCAGTGAGTGCGAGGTTAAATTACCACGTGTGCAGTTACCTACGTTTAGTGGTAAATACGTTGAATGGCAGTCGTTTTATGATATGTTTAATTCGCTTGTGCATACTAATAAGAATTTGTCTCCAGTGCAAAAATTGCATTATCTTAAAAGCAACCTGTCAGGTGAGCCGGAAACTTTGTTACGTAATTTTTCTATAACTAATGAGAATTATGACGAGGCTTGGAAACAGTTACTTAAACGTTATGATAATAAACGGTATAATTGTAATGCACTTATGAGATTATTGTTTACGCAAAAACCGGTTACTAGCGAATCTCCTAGTGCCATTAAACATTTATTAGATACAACTACAACTTGTTTACAATCTTTGCGTAATATGGATATTAGTCCTGAGTCAATTAACGATGCGTTTGTTATTTATTTAGTGGTTTCTAAATTAGATCCTGAATCCATTAAGCAGTGGGAATATCAGTTGGGTGTACTTAGTAACGATTTACCGACATGGACACAATTATCAGAGTTTTTGGAATCGAAATTTAGGTCGTTGGAGATGATAGACTCAAATAAGGTACGTAACAATACCAACACAAAGTCGAAGTCTTTTCATGGGTCCATAGAAAGTAAAAAGAATAATTCCAATATACCTAAATGTTCTAAGTGTAAAGGTGAACACTATTTATACAATTGCAAGGAATTTAGTCAACTTAGTGTCAAGGAAAGGCAAGATTATGTTAAAAATAATAACTTGTGTTTTAATTGTTTCTCTCCATCTCATCCAGTTTTTAAATGTCGTAATTCAGCGAGTTGCAAGCGATGTGGCAGGAGGCACCATTCATTATTACATTTTGAAAAGGAGGTGAGCAGCGAATCAACGAGTGAGGACGTTTTGGTGCAGAGTGAGTCGGACAAATCCGTGAGTACATCTATTTCAACTAATTTTTCGAGTAGAGGTTTAGAACCGAGTCGAGTTTTGTTAGCTACTGTATCTATTTGGGCATACAGTGAGCATGGATACAAACAACAGTTGAGAGGATTATTAGATCAAGGGTCGCAAGCGTCCTTTGTTAGCGAGTCAGTTGTTCAATTACTTGGACTTTCACGTAAACATGTTAGCGGTACAGTTTCCGGGATAGGCGGTACTGGCCACACTAGTGTGAAGCACATGGTTTCTCTTCGAGTGGTATCACGTCATAACCCTGAGGTTACAATCCAAGTAAATGCATACGTTTTGCGATCTGTTACATCATTGCTTCCTTCAACCGAGTTACATACACCTGAATGGCTACATTTTGATAAAATACCACTAGCCGATCCAGGTTACGCCACACCTAGTAAAATAGATATTCTTCTTGGAGCAGAGGTATATAGTGAGATTTTATTGGATGGTATCATACGTCACAATAAAATATTGGCACAAAACACTACCCTAGGTTGGGTATTATCAGGAAGGGTGTCAAAAAATTCAACTTCTGCTAACAATGGAATAATCACCATGCATTTACACCTAAGTGGAGAAGAACTGCTTAGGAAATTTTGGGAAATGGAAAATGAGCCCAACTTAACCTGTGAACATCTTTACGCGCGAAACCGCCACGTCCGTCAACATCCGCGCTGTTTCCCGCCATTGACATGTTTACGACTTTGTTTACATAAAACGGATCGCTGACACTTCTATTGGTGCGAGGCACTTGAAGTATTTTTTTGTGGGTTGTTGAATAAACAGACCTTATAATAAAATGTAAACAATACTTGTGTTACGAGAGTTGAATTCTAATCAAATGCTGTTATAAACGATTTGGCGGGAATAGTGTCTGTTCACGTGATAAGTTGGTTTCTGATAAAACCACTGTATCAATCTACACGAAATTTTGCATGTTACACTATGAATAGACAAGTAAACTAATAACATTGTTTTTTTTGTACAGTCCGATAAAATATTTTCCTATTATTCATACTCAAACTTCATATTACGGAAACGAAACAAAGTAACTGCTTTTTCAAATTGCGTTTCTGCGTTTGCGTTGCGTTTTGTGTTGCGTTTTTTTTCTAATACTATGTAATAACTACCTTAGAATAAATACATACCCTCAAACTTTGAATAACACATACAAGCTCACATCATTCACGCTCACAATAACAATACGAATAAAATCGGCTGACCTTGATAAAAATGTTATTACGTAATATTTCTTCAAAATATTTATCTAAACCGATGTTATTACGACGTAATAATAACACAGCAATAAATATAATACTCAACATAACACATAAACAAACACAAAACTGTTTAAAACACACAATTCTAGCAAAATTTCGTCCGCCATTCACAAACGTAAACATGCTACTAAAAACTTTTTTATTTTTTTTCGAAACAGTATTTGTCTATGGAAATGTTTGTAAAACTACTATACTATCACTCTCCGAGTATGTAAAAAATTCCACAGGAATATGACCTTTAGTTAATTAGTAATAGAGGTTGAAACCGCGCTAGTCGGATCGGCACACTGGGGCCTATTGGACGTTGTCGGGTAATTCCGTTTACCGGCACTCTGGGGCCTATTGGATGTTGACAGGTTAATACAGAAGAAGATGACAGACATAGAACAATGATGTGAAGAATTTTATGACAGGACAACTACACGAAATAAAGAAGGAAGATTTATAGTTAAGCTACCTTTTGATAAAGAAGATCCAGAGTGTCAATATGGAAAATCAGTAGTTATAGCTACAAGAAGATATAAGTATTTAGAAAATAGACTGCAGAAGGATCCTACCTTAAAGGAAACATATAACAATGTTCTACAAGAATATCTTACAATGAATCACATGATACCAATAAATAAAGAAGACATAGATAATCCTAAGGCGGTTTATCTCCCGCACCACGCTGTGGTTAGAGAAGATAAAGACACCACAAAAGTGCGAGTTGTTTTCGATGGGTCATGTAAAGGATTGAACAACTTTTCACTTAATGATAATCTGATGGTGGGTCCCAAGTTACAACAGGATTTGAGACACATCCTGATGCGTTGGAGAAGCCACAGGATTTGCATAGTAGCTGATATCATTAAGATGTTCAGAATGGTGAAAGTCGATTCCGAGGACTCAGATTTCCAAAGAATTGTATGGAGACCACAAACAAACGAGCCGCTACAACATTTTAAATTATTGCGTGTGACCTTCGGTACTGCATGTGCTCCTTATTTGGCCGTGAAAACCCTTCAAAGGTTAGCTGATGTAGAACATGCAAGGTTTCCTACTGCATCAAGCATAACAAAGAAGGATTTTTATATTGACGATCTCCTGACGGGCTGTGAGACACTACCAGAGGCTATACACATATATAACGAAATGAACAAGTTGATGAACAGTGGTGGCTTCGAACTGCAAAAGTTTAGTAGCAATAATCAAGATTTATTGACACATATAGGAGAGGATAATCACAGTAGTGCCGATTCATTAAGATTAAAATCAACTACTGTCATGAAGGTATTAGGCTTAAAATGGAATAAAAATATGGATTGCTTTCAGTATTCACTCGACTTACCCGACGTCAAACAACCTATTACTAAACGGCAAGTATTGTCGGATGTGGCCCGGCTATATGACCCGTTAGGATGGATTGCGCCCGTGATAATCAAGGCAAAAATATTTATCCAAAAACTGTGGAGGTCGAAGCTTGATTGGGATGATGTACTGACTGCAGATTTAACGAGTGAATGGTTACAGTTTAGAGAAAGTTTGATATATTTACATAAGATAAACATACCTACCTACACTACTCACCAATAGAGGGCGCCGTACTAGAAATGGAAGAAATCATGAAAGCACTACAAAATATACAAAGTGACCTAGCACAGCAAAAGCATGACATTAAAAATATGGAAGAAAATATTACGGAAGCCATAAATAAAAATATAGATGAGAAATTCAACCGTATCGAAATAAAAACAAATATATTAGAGAGTAAAATTGAACAGCAACAAAAACAAATAGACTTCATTGATAAACAATTAAGGAAGAAAAATTTACTATTCTTTGGTATTGAAGAAAGAGAAGGACACTATGAAGACTTACTTAATCTGATCCTAGACATAATTAATACAAAAATGGAAGTACAATGCCAGAAATGGGAAATAGAAACTGTATCAAGAAGAGGAAAGAAAAACGGACAAATTAGACCAGTGGTGGTAACAATCACAACAACAAGTAGAAAAATAGAGCTTCTCCGCAAGAAAAAATCACTTCAGAACACAAATATTTATATTAAAGAGGACTACTCTCCCGCTGTTCTGCAAAAACGGAGAGAACTACAAGAACAATGCAAACGTGAGTGGGAGTCCGGAAATAAAGTAGCTCTGCGATATGATAAAATTGTCACATTACGTCCTAAAAACGTAATAAATCAAGCATCTGCAGAGAAAAACTCAAATAAGAGACTTATGTCAGAGTCACCTGATGCAAAAAAAGCTTCAGAGGTCGGCCAAGGAAAAATTACCCAAATCCAGAAGAAAAATAAATCGCAAAATATAGTAAGCTACTTGCGTCCGGGGCAGTTGAATCATATCGCTCGGCCCTCAACAAGTAATGTCCAGGAAACCACAAAAAACTGAGTCGTGCCCCTCCTTCTCTTTTAAATAGTATCCAAAAAGTCTCTCCCAACAACTATCAAGAACCTACAAATATAACAATATCTCCCAATACGGCTGGTCCCCGCGGGAAGATTAGACCAAAACCCTCCAACAGATCTATGAATGAAAATCAAACATACAAAAATCAAAACACAACATATAAAAAATCAAGCATAGAACAAAGCACTACTTATATTTGCTCATGGAACGTGAGATCGCTGGTAAACGAGACAAGACTAATAGAATTGCGACATAGCTTAACAAAGTTCAAATGGGATATTATTGGCTTGTCAGAGGTAAAGAAAGATGGAAAAGAAATACTAGAAACCGAAAGTTACATTATGATATATTATGGCGAAAAAAGCGGAAGAAACGGCGTCGGTTTTCTCATTAATAAAGATCTGAAATCTAATATAATCGATGTCAGAAGTATATCGGATAGAGTCATACGATTAGATATATCCCTTAATAATAGAACAGTCCATGTCATACAATGCTATGCACCAACAGAAAGCGCAACTTCGGAAGACCTAGACATATTCTATAAACATCTACAGTTTGCATTAGAAGGTACCGGAAATGAAACAATAGTTATGGGAGATTTTAACTCCAAAATTGGTAAATCCACAGCTGAAGATAGGAAAGTTATGGGTCCATGGGGTTTCGGAGAAAGAAACGAACGAGGAAATATATTGATACAATTTTGCTTTGAAAACCAGCTCTACATAGCAAACTCACACTTTAAGAAAAATCCTAAGCAAAAATGGACTTGGATATCACCAAATGGAAAGGTGCGAAATGAAATAGACTTTATACTAGTCAAAAATATTAAAAATATCTCAAATATACAGATTGTAAACACCACCTTTCCTACAGATCACAGATTAATTAGAGCAAGCGTGTTACAAAACTGCAATAAAACTAAGTCACGGAGAGACTACAGATGCAAAGTTTCAAGACTAAACCCCCTAGAGTTAGAGTCATTGAAAAATATATTTGCGGACCATATAGGCAACTTCCAATTCGATGATATGGAATTAGCATATGGAAAACTAATAAGAATAATAAAAGAATCTGTAAAGGAACTACCTAAAATAAAAAACAAAGACATAGCTCCACTATCAGCGTATGTAGAGAAACTTATTAACGAAAGAAACAGACTGAAAAATAAAGAAAACAAAACACGCCCAGAGAAGAAACAACTTAGCGCACTCTATAAACTTATAAACAAACAAATACAACGAGACTACAAGGCACATCGATATAATATAATAGAAGAAGAGTTACAAAAGAGAGCATCAGTCAAAAGAGCACAAGTAAAATTGAACACATCTAAACCGTGGATTATGTGTCTGAAAAATAAAGAAAACAAAACAATATCTAATAGGGATTGCCTCATCGAGACCGCTACACAGTTCTACAGGGAGCTCTATGGAAACGAGGAGAGTCATCACCGTACTAGACCAGAGCCATTCGCAGCACTGAGTGTCGTGCCATCTATAATAGAGAGTGAAGTCCGTCGTGCAATACAACACCTGAAGTCAGCTAAGAGTCCAGGCGATGATGGAATAACTAATGATATTTTGAAAGCGATTATTGACCCGCTAGTACCAATACTGACATCCCTTTTCAATGACATACTGACGCTCAACAAAGTACCAAAGGAATGGGGAATATCGATTATAACTCTGTTATACAAAAAAGGCGATCCGACAGACTTAGGAAATTATAGGCCAATAAGTTTACAACAAACAGTATACAAAGTGTTTGCCACAGTACTATTAAATCGAATCTCAAGGATATTAGACAACAACCAACCCCGAGAACAGGCCGGCTTCAGAAGAACATACTCAACCATAGACCACATCTTCACCTTGACACAACTAATCGAGAAATACTCTGAATATGGCAAGAAACTCTACGTAGCGTTTATAGACTACTGCAAAGCGTTTGATTCTATTAAACACGAACCTTTGTGGTTAGCACTGATGACGCAGGGAGTCGAAAACCGATATATAGAGATACTGAAAGAGATCTATAAAAACAGCAAGGCGGCGGTTAAGCTGGAAAGAAAAGGAGAGCCATTTGATATCAGAAGAGGCGTGAAACAAGGTGATCCGATCTCACCTAATTTATTTACTGCTCTTTTGGAATATATCTTCAGACAATTAGACTGGGAAGATAAAGGCATCAACTTAAACGGCGAATATCTAAGTAACTTACGCTTTGCCGATGACATTGTACTAATATCTGACAATCACAAGGACTTAGAATATATGTTAAATACCCTAGACATAGAAAGTAGAAAGTGTGGACTGCAAATGAACACACAGAAGACATTTGCCCTGACAAATAGTGAAAGAACACCAATAAAAACTGAATCTCATTCTATAAGCTATGTGAATGAGTATATATACCTGGGGCAAAGCATATCATTCCTGAATCAAACATCTCGTGAAGTAGATCGCCGTATAAAGAAAGCCTGGAATAAATACTGGTCGCTGAAGGAGGTTTTCAAAAGTAAACTACCATTGCATCTAAAAAGGAAAGCGATGGACTCCGTTGTTATGCCGACACTATTGTACGGATGTCAAACTTGGTCGTTTACAAAAGATATCGTACAAAAGATTAACGTGTTCCAAAGAGCCGCAGAACGAAGTATGTTGGGTATAAAGCTGAAGGATAGGAAGAAAAACACATACATTAGATCCATAACAAAGGTAACGGACGCCGTCGAGCTAGCAAGCAGACTGAAATGGCGATGGGCTGGGCATATAGCTAGAATCACAGATAATAGATGGAGCGAAAGGATATTACATTGGTATCCCTACGAAGCCAAACGCCCGCGCGGCCGACCTAGGCGACGCTGGAGTGACGATATCTACCAAGTAGCCGGATCTACATGGACTCGCCAAGCACAAGACAGACAGCACTGGAAAGAGTTGGAGGAGGCCTACACCCAGAAATGGGTACCCCAATAATATACTTGTATTTTGATAAGGGGACAAAATATTCCGAAAAATCTTAAACCTAAATACCTAGAAATGTCAATGTTTACAAATATGTTATTGAAAAATGATTCAAGAATGTAATTTAATCAAATATATTTTAATATTAAGTGAAAGCATGAATTTAAAAATAAAATCTAAATAATTGTATAAAAAATAAATAATACTTATATATATAATTTAATAGAATATACTTGTAGAATGGAATTATGATTTATATGAATTGGTATTGAAATGTGCATGAAAATATGTTATGGAATTGTGTATACTGTTAATTTGGGAAATAAAGGCTTTATTATTATTATTAAACATACCACGATGGTATTGTTTTAGTCCAGGGTCAAAGGTTGAGTTGCATGCATTTGCTGATGCTTCAAAGGTAGCGTATGGTGCTGTTGTATACATTCGTGTCATTAATAATAACAACGAAACATTTGTGAGTTTGGTATCAGCAAAAAGCAAAGTTGCTCCTATTGAGAAGGAGATATCAATTCCTAGACTAGAACTAGGCGGTGCAGCTCTAGCAGCAAAATTAGTATTTGAAGTTTCACAAATAATGAACATTCCGAAAGAGAACTTGTTTGCGTGGTCCGACTCAACAATAGTTCTAGCCTGGCTGAGAGGAGGGTCTAGCCGCTGGACTACTTTTGTGAGCAATCGTGTATCAGAAATTCTAAATATTTTAGACTACAGACAATGGAAGCATGTTACAACTGATTCGAATCCAGCTGACTGTGTTTCGAGAGGCGTCGCTACACAAGATTTACTTGAACATTCATTATGGTGGTCAGGACCTTCCTGGCTTTCACAAGGAAGTACAGAGTTTGATAACGCTGATATTATCGAGGACACTCATGAAGAAGAAAAACACACATCTTTAACTGCTTTACCTGTATTGGAAAATAAATTCATCTGGACTATGTTTTCATCACTTGCCAAAACCTTAAAAGCTATTTCGTATTGGAGAAGAGTTTTACAGAATTTAAGATTACCAAAGGAAAAACGAAAATTATATGCGAATATTATTACACCGGCAGAGAAAGATAGGAGTTTAATTATATGCATCAAACAGGTTCAAAGAGAGAATTTTAGTGAAGAGATAAAACAGTTAAAGTTGAAGAATTCAGTCCCCAAAAAAAGTAAGCTTCGCACTCTTTATCCCTTTTTTGATGAAAATGGGATACTAAGAGTTGGCGGTCGTATTGATGAGTCAGAAGTAACTTATGATACGAAGCATCCCATAGTTATGCCTGCTAAGAGCCATCTTACCAGTCTTATAGTTAGTGATGCTCATCTCAAAACCTTTCACGGTGGACCACAAGCTATGTTGTGCTATTTAAAAACGAAATATTGGATATTACGAGCAAAAGAGATAGTTAAAAGTCACTACAGATCCTGTGTAAAATGTTTAAGATATTCTAGGTCTAAAAGCACCCAACTGATGGGTCAAATCCCAGATGTTAGGTTGAAACCAACCAGACCTTTTAAATCATCTGGTTGTGACTATATGGGGCCTATTAGCGTGAGATTTTCACCCGGTAGAGGGTCGATATCCTGTAAAGGATATATTTGTTTATTCATTTGTATGGTTACACGAGCCATTCATTTAGAGGTAGTAACAGATCTGTCATCAAAGGCATTCATTGCAGCGTTTAAGCGTTTCACAGCACGAAGAGGTCACTGTCAAGATTTATATAGCGACAACGGCACTAATTTTGTTGGTGCCAACAGACAGCTTCGTGAGATGTTCGATCGAGCTAAGTCAACTGTGCCACGTGAAATTGAGGAGTTATTGAGCTTAGAGCACACAACATGGCACTTCATACCTCCACATTCCCCTAATTTTGGTGGTCTGTGGGAGGCTGGAGTTCGCAGCGTTAAAACACATTTATTTAGGGTGATCGGAGATAGCACACTCACATATGAGGAGTTATCTACTGTTTTAGCACAGGTCGAAGCCTGTCTTAATTCTCGACCGATCACAGTAATGAGTGATGATCCTAACGAACCTCAAGCTCTAACACCGGGACATTTCCTCATAGGTGAACCGTTGATAAGTATTCCCGAGGAAGATAATTCTAATCATAACATTGTAGGTTTGGATAGATGGCGATTAACACAAAAAATAGTAAATAACTTTTGGAAACGTTGGTATAGGGAGTACTTGGTTAATCTTAATCAGCGATACAAATGGAACACTAAAAAATCTGAACCCGAAGTTGGTGATGTTGTAATTTTAAGAGATGATAATATTCCACCTGCTAAATGGATTTTAGGGAAAATAACTAAAAAATATTTAGGGCCAGACAATATTGCACGAGTTGTATCTGTTAAATGTAAGAATGGCGAATTTAAACGTCCCATTAGTAAATTATGTTTATTACCTAAGTGAATTTTATTGTTTACTCACTATTATAATGTTAACTTAACTACTTAACTATGATGTTACAATAATAGATATCTATGTACCTTGTACCTTCTTACCAGTTATCAAGAACCGTAAATGTAAATTACCTAAAATATACTAAATGTATAATAACTTTTATACTGCAAATGTTATATCTTCTTTGTTACATTTCTATGCAAGGTTTTGTTTGCTAAATCATTAGCATTTTTTGTCGTTTAAATGTTGTCTTTTGTATCACGGTGGGCGACGTTCTCTCATCATTGTAAAAATGTTAACATTTTAAAATTTCAAAGACATATATTTTATATGCATGTTATTTTTAAGTATAGCATTTAAGTACATACGAGTACCAGTATTACTAATAGGTACACATACAAAGATTGTTAGACATAAGTAGGTACTCACAATGTACACTTTGATGTGTTCTGGATCTTTAATTTATGTTCTCAGGCTTTTTTGTGTTTTGTATATCGATAATTTTTTTTTTTTTTAAGTTTATAAAGTACTACGTCCTTTGGTGGGCGGTATGTCTAAATAGATTAAGTTCACATTACGTTAGTAGCAACCTTTCACGCACACAGTCATACTTCACACACTCAAATTACGTTCATACAGTCCACTCATCTAAAAATAAATTGTAAAGAAGGCAGTGTGCAATAAATACCCTTTGAGTAAAGACGTATTAAAAAAAAGTTTTATTTCACCAAACAAGCCGATATAGCCCTTATCGTCGCCCTTTTTGAGTAATAATAGATTATAGTTAAGAATAAAGTCAAGCATTTCCTCGCCTCGGTTGTTGGTTTTGACATTACCCCATAGTGTGATGCTCCACGATTTCCATTTCCACTGCGACCCTTGGGGGATGCCTACCAGCAGTGGACGTCTTTCGGGTAAAATTATGATGATGAGCCTTAGGGACTTTTTATCATCTATTGTGATAGTTTCTTACCTTCTTAAGATTATTAAAGAACGACATTTTGTTAGTTTGCGCGTAGCAGGAGCGCGCGCCGGCGCCTCATCCCTCCTTATACATCGTGTCACACCTCCACTTTGGCTCTGTGCATCTCTGTGGACAATAAGAAACATAACCAATTAGTCATGACTATAAAAAGCACACTTGTTGATGGAGCTTAGGAAATCAAGTGAAGGTAATAGTATTCTACCGAAACAATCCACCACGCGGGCCCAGTGCGGGTTGGTGGGTGTCACATGTCTTCAACTTTTTGGTTCTAGGGCATGCCGGTTTCTTCACGATGTTTTCCTTCACCGTTTTGAAAGCAGTGATGATGAAATAATTTACAAAAAATAAAATGTCTGCCTGTGTTTGAACCTAAGACACGTAAGCTGTTGACACTAGGTCATACTTACAAGAATTCCGTGTCAATCATCCTATAACCTTTTAATTGACTGTCTTGGGAGGGAGGACATCTACCATGACTAAGCTATCACCTTCTTTAAATAATTTTAAACAGCACATAACACGTCCAACGATCGTTATTGAACAGTAAACATTATATTATATCTGTTTGAGGACAAATAGACTTTTTAGGGTACGCGACCCTAAAAATTCTATTTGTCCTCAAACAGAACCTCAAAAGGAAAATCGGCCAAGTGCGAGTTTGGCTCACGCACCGAGGGTTCCGTACTAACTTGTAGAACCTAGGTTAAAGAAAAAACTTAAATTTACCGTTTGATCGGCGACACGGTTACTGCACCAACCGCAAATAATAAGTTTGTAATAATAATTTTGCTTTTTTTTATTATTAAACGTATTTAAAGTTTTCAGAATTTTATCCTTTACATGTGCTGTAAGACTTTGCTTCTTGCCAAATTTCATGATTCTAGGTGAACGAGAAGTACGAGTTAGCGTACCACAGGGCAGTTTCCTTACTCGTCAATTTCACTAATTCACCAGTTTATTTATTAGACAGTTTCTGAATTCGCCAATTTCCTTGTTTGCCAGTTTCACTAAGTTGTCAAATTCTCTATTAAGTTGGTTTCCTAGTTCGCAAGTTTCCTTGTTCGTCAGTTAGTTTTAGATTGTTAGTTTTGCTATTTCGTCCTGTTCCTAACCCGTTACTTTTCTTGTCCGCAAGTTTCCTTGTTGTTTTGAAAAAAACTGGCTTGGCATCTTTCTTCAAATTTAATTTAATTTTACTTTTGTTGAATGCCCCAAGCTTATCCGAAAAAACATTAGGATACTTACTTTGTAACTGTGTAGTAATATTAGTTGTGTTTACGCCTGTGTTAACAACAACTATTAAGACATTCAGTGCGTGTAGTGAGTGCTAATCTAAAGGGCCAGGCGCCCGTATGGATTTTTTATTTAATGCATACCCACATTACCCTTTTTTTTTTGTCTAAAATTTATATTGTCATGAACTTGTACGCTCCGCATATTTTTATTGTAAAAATTCAGTTTATACCTAATTATATAACGATACCTCGACACGGGAGTTTCATTTGAACATCATTGAAGCCCCAACATCTGGCGACCGTGACAGGACCTGCAATTTTAGCGGAAAAAACCAGTTCGATCTTTGCGACCACGCGCTGCCGGTGTGCCATTGCGCCGCAGCTACTTTTCACCTAAATCAAGCATCATACCTGAGTTCCCTGGAGATGTACCAGCCATTGCAGCCACCGCCGGTTAGCGATCAGCATTCAGCATCGTACCGCAGCATCGGCCAATGCAGCTAAGTGCCCATTTTTCCTTGTGAATTCCCTGTTACCTATGCACCCTTACCTTCTATACCTAACCTTAATAAGTCTATCCAATACCTATTTAAAATAACTTCTATTAGAGCATTGGTATCTGTAGCCACAGTGTCTTAAAATAATTACATAAATACCAACACCATACGTAGATTATAAAATGAAATTCACATTACCTATTGGTAAACGATTTACTGTCAATACGAATACAATATTAGACTATTTTCACATGATATTATCATAGTTTCTTACCGTGTTTCCCAACAGGCTTATAGCTGTAACTAAGCATATATTTCACCCACCTCGCCGAACATTCCAGGCCGATCTCTCCGAGTTACGCAACTTCGGGCCGCCTGCCGAGTCACCGCGTGATCGGAGCGGAGCCCTACCCACTGCTGCACCCGGGCCGGCCTCAGGTGACGTTAGGCGAGGAGCGTGAGCTAAGTTTTTAGTTTTTTTAATTATCATCAGCCACTTTGTGCCTGTACAATATTTATATAATCAAGCTTAGTTGGAGTCAAATTGTTTATTCAATCTGATTTAACTTTACAATATTGGCAAGTTTTAAGTATACGAGTACAATGGGTAAAGATTATGGAGGTGAATCTAGCACAAACAATCCTCAAGAATTACAAGATCTCTTTGTGAAACGTAGTTCCATAAAAGGTCAAATCACTAAATTTAAAAACTTTTTATCAAATGTTGTATCTAAAGAAGTGCTTACACAGATTGAGTTAGCTGAATTGACATTAAAACTAAGCAAATTTGAATCTATCTATAGCCGTTTTGATGATTTGCAAAATCAGATAGAAGTATTAAACTCTGATAATTTATCTAATGAGATTGATGAACGCGATACTATCGAACAACTATTTATATCCAACATTGCAATTGCTCAAAGTATTACACAAAAATATAACTCGAACCGTCACGATGAAAGTAATTACAAGGATTTAAATTCAAGTCAGATAACAACAGGTCCATGTAATCATGATCATCAGGATATAGGTTTTAAATTACCTCAAATTCAAGTTGCTAAATTCGACGGGTCTTGCTTTCGTTGGCTTGAATTTCGTGACACATTCCTATCTATAATACACAATAACGACCGTATCGCTCCCATTCACAAGTTCCATTATCTTATTTCGTACTTGACTAGCGATGCAGCGCGCATTATTGCTAATTTAGAGGTATCTAGCGCCAACTATGCGTGTGCTTGGAAATTATTGTGTGACAGGTATGATAATGCACGACAATTAATAACTCATCATATAAATTTATTATTATACATAAAACCAATCACAAGCGAGTCTGATAAATCATTACGATTCCTTGTGGATCATGTTAATAAGAACTTACGTGCTTTAACTAGTCTCGGTGTAGGTTCGCGTGACTGGGATATTTTACTAATTCACATAATGAGCCCGAAGCTTGATAGCCACACCAAAGCTAAGTGGGAAGAATACCGGGGTACGTTGGATACTAATATACCTAATTTGCAACATTTTTTCAAGTTTCTTATGGACCGCGCTGATGTACTTGGGTCAATAAATAGCAGCCATTCATACTCTAAACCTAAGACTCACACAACGTCAAAGCCTATAGATTCTAACAATAAAATAAAATCTCATCAGTCATACATTTCTAATAGTGAAGAAAATAATATTTCTGATATATCGTGCGGCGTTTGTGATGGTAATCATCGCCTTTATGATTGTCCCACCTTCTTGGCTAAGAGTGTGGATGACCGCATCAGTGAAGTAAGCAGATTGAATCTTTGTCACAACTGCTTAAGATCTGGCCACTCTGCACGCAATTGTCGCATGCATCCGTGTCGCATGTGCAATACAAGGCACAACAGACTATTGCATAAACAATCTGGAAACAAAAATATTTCCAGTGTTGTCACCATTTCACCCGAAGTCACTGACGACACTATCGTTAATTTTTCAAAATAACCATCAAGTTTTACTGTCTACTGCTTATATTGAGGTAGTTAATCCTGTGACCAAGCAATCACAGAAGGTTCGTGCTCTTTTGGATTGTGGCAGTCAGTCATCATTCATTACTCAATCTCTTAAAACAAAACTGCTTTTAGAACCGACTACCACTTTTCATGTCAATGTAATTGGCATAGGTAATAAAACCACCACTCAGGCTACAGAAACTTGCGTAGTTCTGTTGAAATCTTTGATGAAGCATTTCACCGTCACATCTTCTTTTCTGGTGTTGCCAGTGTTGACCGGTAATATACCTAGAATACCCGTTAACGTCAAAAAACTTAATATTTCGAGTGATTACTTTTTAGCGGACCCTCACTACCACCAACCAGCACCTGTTGATGTTGTCATCGGAGCCGACATTTTCTGGGATATTATTGGCCGCGATCAACTCTCTCTGGGTCTTAATTCACCTGTATTGAGAAGTTCTCATTTCGGTTGGTTGGTTTCTGGTCCTATGTATTTTGATTTACCCACAAACAATGAGTTAAAGGAAAATGATAGTAATATAGATTCTAATCATTCAGTCGTTTCTTATGTATCGTCTGTTGACAAAATACATCAAGAACTAACAAAATTCTGGGATTTAGAAAATGTTCCTCAAACTAAACCACTTATGAGTCATAGCGAGAAGGCATGCGAAACACATTTTTTATCGCATACCCTTCGTTTAGACAGCGGTAGATTCTCAGTTAGCTTACCCTTAAAGGATACACCTGACTGTCTTGGTGAATCTTATTCACAAGCTAAAAAACGCTTGTTAAATTTAGAAAAGCGATTTCGCAAACAACCACATGTGAAATTGCAATACGTAGAATTTATGCGTGAGTACGCAGACTTAGGTCACCTTTCCGAATCTGCTGTACCTATACCTTCTACATCTTACTTCCTCTGCCATCACGCTGTCTTTAAAGACAGTAGTGAGTCCACGAAAATAAGAGTCGTATTCGACGGCTCGGCTCCTACTTCATCGGGTCAATCTGTCAATGACATCCTGATGGTTGGGCCTAATATGCAGGACTCACTGTTCTCTATCTTAATAAGAGCTCGACAACATAAATTTCTTCTCACGGGTGACGTCGAGAAAATGTACCGTCAAGTCCGGGTCCATGAGAAGGATCGCAATCTTCAACTTATTTTATGGCGAGAGGATGAGTCTTTGCCCATCAAAACGTTTCAACTAGGTACTGTGACTTACGGAATGGCAAGTTCCAGCTACTTGAGCACCCGGTGTTTATGGCAGATTGGTGAAGAATCTTCTGATCCTATGGTTAAAAATATAATCCAACATGATTTCTTTGTAGACGATCTCATCACTGGTTCTGATAGTGAGGACACCCTACGTTATATTCACCAATCTGTAAGTGCAGAATTGAGAAAGGGATGCTTTAATCTTCGTAAGTTTAAGACTAATTTACCATCATTGTTCGATTCAAATACTCAAACTGATGATAATCTTATAGTAAGTGAGTCAACTAGTACACTAGGCATGGGATGGAACCCATCAACCGATCAGTTACATTTCCCTATCAAATGCCCACTTTCTTCTGACAATAATTTAACAAAAAGATCTTTTCTATCGTCACTTTTTAAAATCTTTGACCCATTAGGACTGATTAGTCCGTGTGTAATAAAAATGAAAATGTTGTTACAACAACTGTGGCTGCATAATTTAACTTGGGACTCTCCAGTTCCACATGAAATTCAAAGAGACTGGAACAATTTTATGCAGAATTTACCTTCTCTTTTAACTCTAGAAGTTCCTCGGCGTGTGCTCTGTAATGAACCCGCATCTGTAGAATTACATTCATTCAGTGATTCCTCCCAACATGCATACGGAGCTTGCATTTATTTACGTTCAGTTAATGCTGCGAACAAAGTCACAGTCAATTTGCTTTGTTCTAAGTCCAAAGTAGCTCCGATTAAAGGTACGAGTATCCCTCGTTTAGAATTGTGCGCTGCCCTACTGGCAGCAAGGTTATGTGATGCTGTCAGGAAGTCACTGAGGTATGAAGTTCAGCATCAAGTACACTGGTGTGATTCGTCAGTAGTGCTTGCCTGGCTCCATACTAGTTTTATGAATTTGAAAATGTTTGTAGCTAATAGGATTTCAGAGATCTGTGAGCTAACAGATGCCTCTTCGTGGCGCTATGTGCCCACATCTGTCAATCCGGCAGACCTCATATCTAGAGGAATCAGTCCAGATAAGCTCGGCAGTGCCCAACTGTGGTGGTCAGGCCCTCCATTCCTCAAGGAGCCTGAAAGTAATTGGCCTATCTTGAAACCTCATAATATTAATATAAATGACTTACCGGAAATTAAACCTAATTGTACTATCACTCATGTTGCTACTCAAAATGAACCTTTAATTAATTTTAAGGATTTTTCTAGCCTAACTAGAATAAAACGATCTTTCGCCTATGTGCTAAGATTTATTAATAATCTAAAAACTAAAAGGGATAAACTTCTTGGCAATCTGACTGTTGATGAATTAAATAATTCCTTTCTTTGCTTGTCTCGTCTCGCACAGAAGGAATCATTCTTCTGTGAATATAATTTATTATGCAACAATAAGGTTTTAAGTTCTAAATCAAATATTTTATCTTTGACTCCATTTTTAAGTGATGACAAGGTCATCCGAGTTGGTGGCCGATTAGGCTCATCTGATTATAATTATAATAAAAAACACCCTGTTCTCCTGCATGCTTTGCATCATTTTACCAAATTGATTTTCGAGTACGAACATAAACGCGGATTACATGCTGGTCCACAATTATTGTTGGCCATTGTAAGGGAATACGTTTGGCCAATAAACGGCAGAAATTTGGCTAGACGCATTTTTCATAACTGCTCTAGATGCAGACGCTTGCAGGGCAAAACTATTGCGCCCATAATGGGACATTTGCCCTCACAACGGGTCACGGGCCGTGGTGCTTCGCTAGTCAAGTGCTATCTTTGTTTTTTCATATGCCTTCGATATAAAATTTCTCACCTCGAAGCCGTGAGCGATCTATCAAAGGATGCTTTCATTATGACATTCCGAAGGTTTGTGTCACGAAGAGGCAAGCCAGCAGAGGTATTCTGCGACAATGGACGCAACTTTGTCGCAGGAGCTAAAGAAATTAATGATTTTTTTAAGATTTACCAAAACGATCTATCTGATTTTGCATGTTCGGAGGGCATTCAGTTTTACTTTTCACCAGCTTATGCTCCTCATTTTGGCGGTATTTTTGAGGCCGGTATCCGTTCAGCAAAATTTCATGTAAGGCGAGTAATGGGTAATTCTCATTTAAGTTTTGAAGAATTACAAACTCTTTTCGCTCAGGTAGAGGCTGTGCTAAATAGTAGACCCCTTTGTCCTTTATCCTCCTCTCCTGACGATTTCCATTGCCTTACTCCTGGGCATTTCCTCATTGGTCGAGCTCTTACCGCGCTGCCTGAACCATCTTTGGAAGATTGCCACTCAACCAACTTGCGGCGCTATGCCAGGCTGCAGCAAATATACCAACATTTTTGGCGGCGCTGGCAATCTGAGTACATTGCTGAGTTGCAACTTCGCCGCAAATGGAAGACCAACGCCGACGCAGTCATAATTGGGGACATGGTCCTGCTGAAGGAAGATGGTGTCCCACCCCTTTGTTGGAGGCTCGGACGCATTACACGGCTCTTCCCGGGACAAGATGGGATTGCAAGAGTAGCCGACATAAACACGAAAAGAGGAACTATACGGCGCCCTCTGGTTCGCATCTGCCCCTTACCAACAGAAGATGAGCTACTTAAGGGTTGAAACTCAGAGTTTCAACGGGGGGAGGATGTTTACGCCTGTGTTAA
>CATNWG010000061.1:0-87500 GCA_951329385.1 Polia nebulosa
TAAAAATTGACCATCGCAGCTTTATGTTAGAAACTGGTTTTTGGCCCACTGTGCAAAATTTTTGTTTCGTTGAAATTTTTATTCCAGTTCATTTAGTTAACCCGCGCGGAGACGCATCTTTTGACACCCCACACGTGAGCCTAGCTCTCACGAAACGTCAAAAAATTGCTTTTTTTTTACGTTTCGAAAGAGCTTGCTAACCTAACCTAACCTAACTAACCTAACCTAACCTAACCAAACCATCGATATTTCTGCCTCCAGGAGAGCTTTTTTTACCTAGTTTTTTGCATATTAATTATAATGCAGGTTAGCTCCTGCTATCCCGACTATAAAAATTGACCATCGCAGCTTTATGTTAGAAACTGGTTTTTGGCCCACTGTGCAAAATTTTTGTTTCGTTGAAATTTTTATTCCAGTTCATTTAGTTAACCCGCGCGGAGACGCATCTTTTGACACCCCACACGTGAGCCTAGCTCTCACGAAACGTCAAAAAATTGCTTTTTTTTTACGTTTCGAAAGAGCTTGCTAACCTAACCTAACCTAACTAACCTAACCTAACCTAACCAAACCATCGTTATTTCTGCCTCCAGGAGAGCTTTTTTTACCTAGTTTTTTGCATATTAATTATAATGCAGGTTAGCTCCTGCTATCCCGACTATAAAAATTGACCATCGCAGCTTTATGTTAGAAACTGGTTTTTGGCCCACTGTGCAAAATTTTTGTTTCGTTGAAATTTTTATTCCAGTTCATTTAGTTAACCCGCGCGGAGACGCATCTTTTGACACCCCACACGTGAGCCTAGCTCTCACGAAACGTCAAAAAATTGCTTTTTTTTACGTTTCGAAAGAGCTTGCTAACCTAACCTAACCTAACTAACCTAACCTAACCTAACCAAACCATCGATATTTCTGCCTCCAGGAGAGCTTTTTTTACCTAGTTTTTTGCATATTAATTATAATGCAGGTTAGCTCCTGCTATCCCGACTATAAAAATTGACAATCGCAGCTTTATGTTAGAAACTGGTTTTTGGCCCACTGTGCAAAATTTTTGTTTCGTTGAAATTTTTATTCCAGTTCATTTAGTTAACCCGCGCGGAGACGCATCTTTTGACACCCCACACGTGAGCCTAGCTCTCACGAAACGTCAAAAAATTGCTTTTTTTTTACGTTTCGAAAGAGCTTGCTAACCTAACCTAACCTAACTAACCTAACCTAACCTAACCAAACCATCGTTATTTCTGCCTCCAGGAGAGCTTTTTTTACCTAGTTTTTGCATATTAATTATAATGCAGGTTAGCTCCTGCTATCCCGACTATAAAAATTGACCATCGCAGCTTTATGTTAGAAACTGGTTTTTGGCCCACTGTGCAAAATTTTTGTTTCGTTGAAATTTTTATTCCAGTTCATTTAGTTAACCCACGCGGAGACGCATCTTTTGACACCCCACACGTGAGCCTAGCTCTCACGAAACGTCAAAAATTGCTTTTTTTTTACGTTTCGAAAAGCTTGCTAACCTAACCTAACCTAACTAACCTAACCTAACCTAACCAAACCATCGATATTTCTGCCTCCAGGAGAGCTTTTTTTACCTAGTTTTTTGCATATTAATTATAATGCAGGTTAGCTCCTGCTATCCCGACTATAAAAATTGACCATCGCAGCTTTATGTAAGAAACTGGTTTTTGGCCCACTGTGCAAAATTTTTGTTTCGTTGAAATTTTTATTCCAGTTCATTTAGTTAACCCGCGCGGAGACGCATCTTTTGACACCCCACACGTGAGCCTAGCTCTCACGAAACGTCAAAAAATTGCTTTTTTTTACGTTTCGAAAGAGCTTGCTAACCTAACCTAACCTAACTAACCTAACCTAACCTAACCAAACCATCGATATTTCTGCCTCCAGGAGAGCTTTTTTTACCTAGTTTTTTGCATATTAATTATAATGCAGGTTAGCTCCTGCTATCCCGACTATAAAAATTGACCATCGCAGCTTTATGTTAGAAACTGGTTTTTGGCCCACTGTGCAAAATTTTTGTTTCGTTGAAATTTTTATTCCAGTTCATTTAGTTAACCCGCGCGGAGACGCATCTTTTGACACCCCACACGTGAGCCTAGCTCTCACGAAACGTCAAAAAATTGCTTTTTTTTTAGGTTTCGAAAGAGCTTGCTAACCTAACCTAACCTAACTAACCTAACCTAACCTAACCAAACCATCGATATTTCTGCCTCCAGGAGAGCTTTTTTTACCTAGTTTTTTGCATATTAATTATAATGCAGGTTAGCTCCTGCTATCCCGACTATAAAAATTGACCATCGCAGCTTTATGTTAGAAACTGGTTTTGGCCCACTGTGCAAAATTTTTGTTTCGTTGAAATTTTTATTCCAGTTCATTTAGTTAACCCGCGCGGAGACGCATCTTTTGACACCCCACACGTGAGCCTAGCTCTCACGAAACGTCAAAAAATTGCTTTTTTTTTACGTTTCGAAAGAGCTTGCTAACCTAACCTAACCTAACTAACCTAACCTAACCTAACCAAACCATCGATATTTCTGCCTCCAGGAGAGCTTTTTTTACCTAGTTTTTTGCATATTAATTATAATGCAGGTTAGCTCCTGCTATCCCGACTATAAAAATTGACCATCGCAGCTTTATGTTAGAAACTGGTTTTTGGCCCACTGTGCAAAATTTTTGTTTCGTTGAAATTTTTATTCCAGTTCATTTAGTTAACCCGCGCGGAGACGCATCTTTTGACACCCCACACGTGAGCCTAGCTCTCACGAAACGTCAAAAAATTGCTTTTTTTTACGTTTCGAAAGAGCTTGCTAACCTAACCTAACCTAACTAACCTAACCTAACCTAACCAAACCATCGTTATTTCTGCCTCCAGGAGAGCTTTTTTTACCTAGTTTTTTGCATATTAATTATAATGCAGGTTAGCTCCTGCTATCCCGACTATAAAAATTGACCATCGCAGCTTTATGTTAGAAACTGGTTTTTGGCCCACTGTGCAAAATTTTTGTTTCGTTGAAATTTTTATTCCAGTTCATTTAGTTAACCCACGCGGAGACGCATCTTTTGACACCCCACACGTGAGCCTAGCTCTCACGAAACGTCAAAAAATTGCTTTTTTTTTACGTTTCGAAAGAGCTTGCTAACCTAACCTAACCTAACTAACCTAACCTAACCTAACCAAACCATCGATATTTCTGCCTCCAGGAGAGCTTTTTTTACCTAGTTTTTTGCATATTAATTATAATGCAGGTTAGCTCCTGCTATCCCGACTATAAAAATTGACCATCGCAGCTTTATGTTAGAAACTGGTTTTTGGCCCACTGTGCAAAATTTTTGTTTCGTTGAAATTTTTATTCCAAATCATTTAGTTAACCCGCGCGGAGACGCATCTTTTGACACCCCACACGTGAGCCTAGCTCTCACGAAACGTCAAAAAATTGCTTTTTTTTACGTTTCGAAAGAGCTTGCTAACCTAACCTAACCTAACTAACTTAACCTAACCTAACCAAACCATCGTTATTTCTGCCTCCAGGAGAGCTTTTTTTACCTAGTTTTTTGCATATTAATTATAATGCAGGTTAGCTCCTGCTATCCCGACTATAAAAATTGACCATCGCAGCTTTATGTTAGAAACTGGTTTTTGGCCCACTGTGCAAAATTTTTGTTTCGTTGAAATTTTTATTCCAGTTCATTTAGTTAACCCACGCGGAGACGCATCTTTTGACACCCCACACGTGAGCCTAGCTCTCACGAAACGTCAAAAAATTGCTTTTTTTTACGTTTCGAAAAAGCTTGCTAACCTAACCTAACCTAACTAACCTAACCTAACCTAACCAAACCATCGATATTTCTGCCTCCAGGAGAGCTTTTTTTACCTAGTTTTTTGCATATTAATTATAATGCAGGTTAGCTCCTGCTATCCCGACTATAAAAATTGACCATCGCAGCTTTATGTTAGAAACTGGTTTTTGGCCCACTGTGCAAAATTTTTGTTTCGTTGAAATTTTTATTCCAGTTCATTTAGTTAACCCGCGCGGAGACGCATCTTTTGACACCCCACACGTGAGCCTAGCTCTCACGAAACGTCAAAAAATTGCTTTTTTTTTACGTTTCGAAAGAGCTTGCTAACCTAACCTAACCTAACTAACCTAACCTAACCTAACCAAACCATCGATATTTCTGCCTCCAGGAGAGCTTTTTTTACCTAGTTTTTTGCATATTAATTATAATGCAGGTTAGCTCCTGCTATCCCGACTATAAAAATTGACCATCGCAGCTTTATGTTAGAAACTGGTTTTTGGCCCACTGTGCAAAATTTTTGTTTCGTTGAAATTTTTATTCCAGTTCATTTAGTTAACCCGCGCGGAGACGCATCTTTTGACACCCCACACGTGAGCCTAGCTCTCACGAAACGTCAAAAAATTGCTTTTTTTTTACGTTTCGAAAGAGCTTGCTAACCTAACCTAACCTAACTAACCTAACCTAACCTAACCAAACCATCGATATTTCTGCCTCCAGGAGAGCTTTTTTTACCTAGTTTTTTGCATATTAATTATAATGCAGGTTAGCTCCTGCTATCCCGACTATAAAAATTGACCATCGCAGCTTTATGTTAGAAACTGGTTTTTGGCCCACTGTGCAAAATTTTTGTTTCGTTGAAATTTTTATTCCAGTTCATTTAGTTAACCCGCGCGGAGACGCATCTTTTGACACCCCACACGTGAGCCTAGCTCTCACGAAACGTCAAAAAATTGCTTTTTTTTTACGTTTCGAAAGAGCTTGCTAACCTAACCTAACCTAACTAACCTAACCTAACCTAACCAAACCATCGATAATTCTGCCTCCAGGAGAGCTTTTTTTACCTAGTTTTTTGCATATTAATAAAATTATAATGCAGGTTAGCTCCTGCTATCCCGACTATAAAAATTGACCATCGCAGCTTTATGTTAGAAACTGGTTTTTGGCCCACTGTGCAAAATTTTTGTTTCGTTGAAATTTTTATTCCAGTTCATTTAGTTAACCCGCGCGGAGACGCATCTTTTGACACCCCACACGTGAGCCTAGCTCTCACGAAACGTCAAAAAATTGCTTTTTTTTTACGTTTCGAAAGAGCTTGCTAACCTAACCTAACCTAACTAACCTAACCTAACCTAACCAAACCATCGATATTTCTGCCTCCAGGAGAGCTTTTTTTACCTAGTTTTTTGCATATTAATTATAATGCAGGTTAGCTCCTGCTATCCCGACTATAAAAATTGACCATCGCAGCTTTATGTTAGAAACTGGTTTTTGGCCCACTGTGCAAAATTTTTGTTTCGTTGAAATTTTTATTCCAGTTCATTTAGTTAACCCGCGCGGAGACGCATCTTTTGACACCCCACACGTGAGCCTAGCTCTCACGAAACGTCAAAAAATTGCTTTTTTTTTACGTTTCGAAAGAGCTTGCTAACCTAACCTAACCTAACTAACCTAACCTAACCTAACCAAACCATCGATATTTCTGCCTCCAGGAGAGCTTTTTTTACCTAGTTTTTTGCATATTAATTATAATGCAGGTTAGCTCCTGCTATCCCGACTATAAAAATTGACCGTCGCAGCTTTATGTTAGAAACTGGTTTTTGGCCCACTGTGCAAAATTTTTGTTTCGTTGAAATTTTTATTCCAGTTCATTTAGTTAACCCGCGCGGAGACGCATCTTTTGACACCCCACACGTGAGCCTAGCTCTCACGAAACGTCAAAAAATTGCTTTTTTTTTACGTTTCGAAAGAGCTTGCTAACCTAACCTAACCTAACTAACCTAACCTAACCTAACCAAACCATCGATATTTCTGCCTCCAGGAGAGCTTTTTTTACCTAGTTTTTTGCATATTAATTATAATGCAGGTTAGCTCCTGCTATCCCGACTATAAAAATTGACCATCGCAGCTTTATGTTAGAAACTGGTTTTTGGCCCACTGTGCAAAATTTTTGTTTCGTTGAAATTTTTATTCCAGTTCATTTAGTTAACCCGCGCGGAGACGCATCTTTTGACACCCCACACGTGAGCCTAGCTCTCACGAAACGTCAAAAAATTGCTTTTTTTTTACGTTTCGAAAGAGCTTGCTAACCTAACCTAACCTAACTAACCTAACCTAACCTAACCAAACCATCGATATTTCTGCCTCCAGGAGAGCTTTTTTTACCTAGTTTTTTGCATATTAATTATAATGCAGGTTAGCTCCTGCTATCCCGACTATAAAAATTGACCATCGCAGCTTTATGTTAGAAACTGGTTTTTGGCCCACTGTGCAAAATTTTTGTTTAGTTGAAATTTTTATTCCAGTTCATTTAGTTAACCCGCGCGGAGACGCATCTTTTGACACCCCACACGTGAGCCTAGCTCTCACGAAACGTCAAAAAATTGCTTTTTTTTACGTTTCGAAAGAGCTTGCTAACCTAACCTAACCTAACTAACCTATGGGCGCGTTCGTTGAGGCAGCGATCAGCTCGCCTGATGAACGCGTCCCAGAGGGTCATGGCGATCCGTATCATCCGCGGATACCGCACGATCTCCCGTGAGGCGGCGAGCCTCCTTGCCGGACTGTCACCGTGGGATCTGGAGGCAAAAATCCTCGCGCACCTGTACGAGTGGCGCGAGGAGGCCAAACGCCGGGGCGAAACTCCGCTGCCGCGACAACTCGCGGCTCGGCGGACCGAGCTCCGGCAGGATCTCATGGTGACATGGAGAGAGCGACTGTCGCAACCCAGCGCTGGGCACGCCACCATCGAGGCGGTAGTGCCCCTCTTTGAGGAGTGGCTGGAGAGGCGTCACGGCGCCCTCACCTTCCGCCTGACGCAGGTGCTCACCGGACACGGCTGTTTCGGGAGGTACCTGTGTCGGATCAGGGCGGAGGAGACCCCTGAGTGTTTCCACTGCGAGGATCGCCCAGAGGACACGGTGGAGCATACGGTGGAGGTTTGCCCCGCTTGGGCAGAGCACCGCCGTGTCCTCGTGGATGCGATAGGCGACAGCGACCTCTCGCGCCGTGCCCTGGTTCAGGCCATGGTACGGAGCGAGAGGGAATGGGAGGCCGTCTCCTCCTTCTGCGAAGCAGTAATGCTCGCGAAGAGGGAGGCGGCACACGTTAGGGAGGCTCAGCAACGGCCGAGTCGCCCTAGCGCCCCCAGCCGCGACCGCCGCAGGAGACGCCAGGGGCCGCGAGACGATCTCCGGCCACCGTAGACCCGGGCCTGCGGACGGCGAGTAGTGGGTAACTCGCCGTCCGATCAGCACCAGGCCCGAGAGTCGACGGCGCGTAGTGTTCCACGCGCGCCTCAAAGAGTTGTCAGCCAAGGGAAGGGGCCTGCCACGGCCGGTGCCTGCCCGGGGGTGGAGGATAAATTCGAAAGAGTTACCTCGCCCCCGGGCACTCGAGGCAGGGAGGAACAGGGGTGGGTTTTAGTCAGTAAGAGTCTGACACACCCTTCCGCTCCACCCTAGAGCGGAAGAAGTCATTGGATGATTTCCCACCCCCCAAAAAAAAAAAAAAAAAAAAAAAAAAAAAAAAACCTAACTAACCTAACCTAACCAAACCATCGTTATTTCTGCCTCCAGGAGAGCTTTTTTTACCTAGTTTTTTGCATATTAATTATAATGCAGGTTAGCTCCTGCTATCCCGACTATAAAAATTGACCATCGCAGCTTTATGTTAGAAACTGGTTTTTGGCCCACTGTGCAAAATTTTTGTTTCGTTGAAATTTTTATTCCAGTTCATTTAGTTAACCCGCGCGGAGACGCATCTTTTGACACCCCACACGTGAGCCTAGCTCTCACGAAACGTCAAAAAATTGCTTTTTTTTACGTTTCGAAAGAGCTTGCTAACCTAACCTAACCTAACTAACCTAACCTAACCTAACCAAACCATCGATATTTCTGCCTCCAGGAGAGCTTTTTTTACCTAGTTTTTTGCATATTAATTATAATGCAGGTTAGCTCCTGCTATCCCGACTATAAAAATTGACCATCGCAGCTTTATGTTAGAAACTGGTTTTTGGCCCACTGTGCAAAATTTTTGTTTAGTTGAAATTTTTATTCCAGTTCATTTAGTTAACCCGCGCGGAGACGCATCTTTTGACACCCCACACGTGAGCCTAGCTCTCACGAAACGTCAAAAAATTGCTTTTTTTTACGTTTCGAAAGAGCTTGCTAACCTAACCTAACCTAACTAACCTAACCTAACCTAACCAAACCATCGTTATTTCTGCCTCCAGGAGAGCTTTTTTTACCTAGTTTTTTGCATATTAATTATAATGCAGGTTAGCTCCTGCTATCCCGACTATAAAAATTGACCATCGCAGCTTTATGTTAGAAACTGGTTTTTGGCCCACTGTGCAAAATTTTTATTTCGTTGAAATTTTTATTCCAGTTCATTTAGTTAACCCACGCGGAGACGCATCTTTTGACACCCCACACGTGAGCCTAGCTCTCACGAAACGTCAAAAAATTGCTTTTTTTTACGTTTCGAAAAAGCTTGCTAACCTAACCTAACCTAACTAACCTAACCTAACCTAACCAAACCATCGATATTTCTGCCTCCAGGAGAGCGTTTTTTACCTAGTTTTTTGCATATTAATTATAATGCAGGTTAGCTCCTGCTATCCCGACTATAAAAATTGACCATCGCAGCTTTATGTTAGAAACTGGTTTTTGGCCCACTGTGCAAAATTTTTGTTTCGTTGAAATTTTTATTCCAGTTTATTTAGTTAACCCGCGCGGAGACGCATCTTTTGACACCCCACACGTGAGCCTAGCTCTCACGAAACGTCAAAAAATTGCTTTTTTTTTACGTTTCGAAAGAGCTTAACCTAACCTAACTAACCTAACCTAACCTAACCAAACCATCGATATTTCTACCTCCAGGAGAGCTTTTTTTACCTAGTTTTTTGCATATTAATTATAATGCAGGTTAGCTCCTGCTATCCCGACTATAAAAATTGACCATCGCAGCTTTATGTTAGAAACTGGTTTTTGGCCCACTGTGCAAAATTTTTGTTTCGTTGAAATTTTTATTCCAGTTCATTTAGTTAACCCGCGCGGAGACGCATCTTTTGACACCCCACACGTGAGCCTAGCTCTCACGAAACGTCAAAAAATTGCTTTTTTTTTACGTTTCGAAAGAGCTTGCTAACCTAACCTAACCTAACTAACCTAACCTAACCTAACCAAACCATCGATATTTCTGCCTCCAGGAGAGCTTTTTTTACCTAGTTTTTTGCATATTAATTATAATGCAGGTTAGCTCCTGCTATCTCGACTATAAAAATTGACCATCGCAGCTTTATGTTAGAAACTGGTTTTTGGCCCACTGTGCAAAATTTTTGTTTAGTTGAAATTTTTATTCCAGTTCATTTAGTTAACCCGCGCGGAGACGCATCTTTTGACACCCCACACGTGAGCCTAGCTTGCTAACCTAACCTAACCTAACTAACCTATGGGCGCGTTCGTTGAGGCAGCGATCAGCTCGCCTGATGAACGCGTCCCAGAGGGTCATGGCGATCCGTATCATCCGCGGATACCGCACGATCTCCCGTGAGGCGGCGAGCCTCCTTGCCGGACTGTCACCGTGGGATCTGGAGGCAAAAATCCTCGCGCACCTGTACGAGTGGCGCGAGGAGGCCAAACGCCGGGGCGAAACTCCGCTGCCGCGACAACTCGCGGCTCGGCGGACCGAGCTCCGGCAGGATCTCATGGTGACATGGAGAGAGCGACTGTCGCAACCCAGCGCTGGGCACGCCACCATCGAGGCGGTAGTGCCCCTCTTTGAGGAGTGGCTGGAGAGGCGTCACGGCGCCCTCACCTTCCGCCTGACGCAGGTGCTCACCGGACACGGCTGTTTCGGGAGGTACCTGTGTCGGATCAGGGCGGAGGAGACCCCTGAGTGTTTCCACTGCGAGGATCGCCCAGAGGACACGGTGGAGCATACGGTGGAGGTTTGCCCCGCTTGGGCAGAGCACCGCCGTGTCCTCGTGGATGCGATAGGCGACAGCGACCTCTCGCGCCGTGCCCTGGTTCAGGCCATGGTACGGAGCGAGAGGGAATGGGAGGCCGTCTCCTCCTTCTGCGAAGCAGTAATGCTCGCGAAGAGGGAGGCGGCACACGTTAGGGAGGCTCAGCAACGGCCGAGTCGCCCTAGCGCCCCCAGCCGCGACCGCCGCAGGAGACGCCAGGGGCCGCGAGACGATCTCCGGCCACCGTAGACCCGGGCCTGCGGACGGCGAGTAGTGGGTAACTCGCCGTCCGATCAGCACCAGGCCCGAGAGTCGACGGCGCGTAGTGTTCCACGCGCGCCTCAAAGAGTTGTCAGCCAAGGGAAGGGGCCTGCCACGGCCGGTGCCTGCCCGGGGGTGGAGGATAAATTCGAAAGAGTTACCTCGCCCCCGGGCACTCGAGGCAGGGAGGAACAGGGGTGGGTTTTAGTCAGTAAGAGTCTGACACACCCTTCCGCTCCACCCTAGAGCGGAAGAAGTCATTGGATGATTTCCCACCCCCCAAAAAAAAAAAAAAAAAAAAAAAAAAAAACCTAACTAACCTAACCTAACCTAACCAAACCATCGTTATTTCTGCCTCCAGGAGAGCTTTTTTTACCTAGTTTTTTGCATATTAATTATAATGCAGGTTAGCTCCTGCTATCCCGACTATAAAAATTGACCATCGCAGCTTTATGTTAGAAACTGGTTTTTGGCCCACTGTGCAAAATTTTTGTTTCGTTGAAATTTTTATTCCAGTTCATTTAGTTAACCCGCGCGGAGACGCATCTTTTGACACCCCACACGTGAGCCTAGCTCTCACGAAACGTCAAAAAATTGCTTTTTTTTTATGTTTCGAAAGAGCTTGCTAACCTAACCTAACCTAACTAACCTAACCTAACCTAACCAAACCATCGATATTTCTGCCTCCAGGAGAGCTTTTTTTACCTAGTTTTTTGCATATTAATTATAATGCAGGTTAGCTCCTGCTATCCCGACTATAAAAATTGACCATCGCAGCTTTATGTTAGAAACTGGTTTTTGGCCCACTGTGCAAAATTTTTGTTTCGTTGAAATTTTTATTCCAGTTCATTTAGTTAACCCGCGCGGAGACGCATCTTTTGACACCCCACACGTGAGCCTAGCTCTCACGAAACGTCAAAAAATTGCTTTTTTTTTACGTTTCGAAAGAGCTTGCTAACCTAACCTAACCTAACTAACCTAACTAACCTAACCTAACCTAACCAAACCATCTATATTTCTGCCTCCAGGAGAGCTTTTTTTACCTAGTTTTTTGCATATTAATTATAATGCAGGTTAGCTCCTGCTATCCCGACTATAAAAATTGACCATTGCAGCTTTATGTTAGAAACTGGTTTTTGGCCCACTGTGCAAAATTTTTGTTTCGTTGAAATTTTTATTCCAGTTTATTTAGTTAACCCGCGCGGAGACGCATCTTTTGACACCCCACACGTGAGCCTAGCTCTCACGAAACGTCAAAAAATTGCTTTTTTTTTACGTTTCGAAAGAGCTTGCTAACCTAACCTAACCTAACTAACCTAACCTAACCTAACCAAACCATCGATATTTCTGCCTCCAGGAGAGCTTTTTTTACCTAGTGTTTTGCATATTAATTATAATGCAGGTTAGCTCCTGCTATCCCGACTATAAAAATTTACCATCGCAGCTTTATGTTAGAAACTGGTTTTTGGCCCACTGTGCAAAATTTTTGTTTCGTTGAAATTTTTATTCCAGTTCATTTAGTTAACCCGCGCGGAGACGCATCTTTTGACACCCCACACGTGAGCCTAGCTCTCACGAAACGTCAAAAAATTGCTTTTTTTTCACGTTTCGAAAGAGCTTGCTAACCTAACCTAACCTAACTAACCTAGCTCCTGCTATCCCGACTATAAAAATTGACCATCGCAGCTTTATGTTAGAAACTGGTTTTTGGCCCACTGTGCAAAATTTTTGTTTCGTTGAAATTTTTATTCCAGTTCATTTAGTTAACCCGCGCGGAGACGCATCTTTTGACACCCCACACGTGAGCCTAGCTCTCACGAAACGTCAAAAAATTGCTTTTTTTTTACGTTTCGAAAGAGCTTGCTAACCTAACCTAACCTAACCAAACCATCGATATTTCTGCCTCCAGGAGAGCTTTTTTTACCTAGTTTTTTGCATATTAATTATAATGCAGGTTAGCTCCTGCTATCCCGACTATAAAAATTGACCATCGCAGCTTTATGTTAGAAATTGGTTTTTGGCCCACTGTGCAAAATTTTTGTTTCGTTGAAATTTTTATTCCAGTTCATTTAGTTAACCCGCGCGGAGACTTATCTTTTGACACCCCCCACACGTGAGCCTAGCTCTCACGAAACGTCAAAAAATTGCTTTTTTTTTACGTTTCGAAAGAGCTTGCTAACCTAACCTAACCTAACTAACCTAACCTAACCTAACCAAACCATCGATATTTCTGCCTCCAGGAGAGCTTTTTTTACCTAGTTTTTTGCATATTAATTATAATGCAGGTTAGCTCCTGCTATCCCGACTATAAAAATTGACCATCGCAGCTTTATGTTAGAAACTGGTTTTTGGCCCACTGTGCAAAATTTTTGTTTCGTTGAAATTTTTATTCCAGTTCATTTAGTTAACCCGCGCGGAGACGCATCTTTTGACACCCCACACGTGAGCCTAGCTCTCACGAAACGTCAAAAAATTGCTTTTTTTTTACGTTTCGAAAGAGCTTGCTAACCTAACCTAACCTAACTAACCTAACCTAATCTAACCAAACCATCGATATTTCTGCCTCCAGGAGAGCTTTTTTTACCTAGTTTTTTGCATATTAATTATAATGCAGGTTAGCTCCTGCTATCCCGACTATAAAAATTGACCATCGCAGCTTTATGTTAGAAACTGGTTTTTGGCCCACTGTGCAAAATTTTTGTTTCGTTGAAATTTTTATTCCAGTTCATTTAGTTAACCCGCGCGGAGACGCATCTTTTGACACCCCACACGTGAGCCTAGCTCTCACGAAACGTCAAAAAATTGCTTTTTTTTTACGTTTCGAAAGAGCTTGCTAACCTAACCTAACCTAACTAACCTAACCTAACCTAACCAAACCATCGATATTTCTGCCTCCAGGAGAGCTTTTTTTACCTAGTGTTTTGCATATTAATTATAATGCAGGTTAGCTCCTGCTATCCCGACTATAAAAATTGACCATCGCAGCTTTATGTTAGAAACTGGTTTTTGGCCCACTGTGCAAAATTTTTGTTTCGTTGAAATTTTTATTCCAGTTCATTTAGTTAACCCGCGCGGAGACGCATCTTTTGACACCCCACACGTGAGCCTAGCTCTCACGAAACGTCAAAAAATTGCTTTTTTTTCACGTTTCGAAAGAGCTTGCTAACCTAACCTAACCTAACTAACCTAACCTAACCTAACTAACCTAACCTAACCTAACCAAACCATCGATATTTCTGCCTCCAGGAGAGCTTTTTTTACCTAGTTTTTTGCATATTAATTATAATGCAGGTTAGCTCCTGCTATCCCGACTATAAAAATTGACCATCGCAGCTTTATGTTAGAAACTGGTTTTTGGCCCACTGTGCAAAATTTTTGTTTCGTTGAAATTTTTATTCCAGTTCATTTAGTTAACCCGCGCGGAGACGCATCTTTTGACACCCCACACGTGAGCCTAGCTCTCACGAAACGTCAAAAAATTGCTTTATTTTACGTTTCGAAAGAGCTTGCTAACCTAACCTAACCTAACTAACCTAACCTAACCTAACCAAACCATCGATATTTCTGCCTCCAGGAGAGCTTTTTTTACCTAGTTTTTTGCATATTAATTATAATGCAGGTTAGCTCCTGCTATCCCGACTATAAAAATTGACCATCGCAGCTTTATGTTAGAAACTGGTTTTTGGCCCACTGTGCAAAATTTTTGTTTCGTTGAAATTTTTATTCCAGTTCATTTAGTTAACCCGCGCGGAGACGCATCTTTTGACACCCCACACGTGAGCCTAGCTCTCACGAAACGTCAAAAAATTGCTTTTTTTTTACGTTTCGAAAGAGCTTGGTAACCTAACCTAACCTAACTAACCTAACCTAACCTAACCAAACCATCGATATTTCTGCCTCCAGGAGAGCTTTTTTTACCTAGTTTTTTGCATATTAATTATAATGCAGGTTAGCTCCTGCTATCCCGACTATAAAAATTGACCATCGCAGCTTTATGTTAGAAACTGGTTTTTGGCCCACTGCAAAATTTTTATTTCGTTGAAATTTTTATTCCAGTTCATTTAGTTAACCCGCGCGGAGACGCATCTTTTGACACCCCACACGTGAGCCTAGCTCTCACGAAACGTCAAAAAATTGCTTTTTTTTTACGTTTCGAAAGAGCTTGCTAACCTAACCTAACCTAACTAACCTAACCTAACCTAACCAAACCATCGATATTTCTGCCTCCAGGAGAGCTTTTTTTACCTAGTTTTTTGCATATTAATTATAATGCAGGTTAGCTCCTGCTATCCCGACTATAAAAATTGACCATCGCAGCTTTATGTTAGAAACTGGTTTTTGGCCCACTGTGCAAAATTTTTGTTTCGTTGAAATTTTTATTCCAGTTCATTTAGTTAACCCGCGCGGAGACGCATCTTTTGACACCCCACACGTGAGCTTAGCTCTCACGAAACGTCAAAAAATTGCTTTTTTTTTACGTTTCGAAAGAGCTTGCTAACCTAACCTAACCTAACTAACCTAACCTAACCTAACCAAACCATCGATATTTCTGCCTCCAGGAGAGCTTTTTTTACCTAGTTTTTTGCATATTAATTATAATGCAGGTTAGCTCCTGCTATCCTGACTATAAAAATTGACCATCGCAGCTTTATGTTAGAAACTGGTTTTTGGCCCACTGTGCAAAATTTTTGTTTCGTTGAAATTTTTATTCCAGTTCATTTAGTTAACCCGCGTGGAGCGTGAGCTTAGCTCTCACGAAACGTCAAAAAATTGCTTTTTTTTTACGTTTCGAAAGAGCTTGCTAACCTAACCTAACCTAACTAACCTAACCTAACCTAACCAAACCATCGATATTTCTGCCTCCAGGAGAGCTTTTTTTACCTAGTTTTTTGCATATTAATTATAATGCAGGTTAGCTCCTGCTATCCCGACTATAAAAATTGACCATCGCAGCTTTATGTTAGAAACTGGTTTTTGGCCCACTGTGCAAAATTTTTGTTTCGTTGAAATTTTTATTCCAGTTCATTTAGTTAACCCGCGCGGAGACGCATCTTTTGACACCCCACACGTGAGCCTAGCTCTCACGAAACGTCAAAAAATTGCTTTTTTTTTACGTTTCGAAAGAGCTTGCTAACCTAACCTAACCTAACTAACCTAACCTAACCTAACCAAACCATCGATATTTCTGCCTCCAGGAGAGCTTTTTTTACCTAGTTTTTTGCATATTAATTATAATGCAGGTTAGCTCCTGCTATCCCGACTATAAAAATTGACCATCGCAGCTTTATGTTAGAAACTGGTTTTTGGCCCACTGTGCAAAATTTTTGTTTCGTTGAAATTTTTATTCCAGTTCATTTAGTTAACCCGCGCGGAGACGCATCTTTTGACACCCCACACGTGAGCCTAGCTCTCACGAAACGTCAAAAAATTGCTTTTTTTTTACGTTTCGAAAGAGCTTGCTAACCTAACCTAACCTAACTAACCTAACCTAACCTAACCAAACCATCGATATTTCTGCCTCCAGGAGAGCTTTTTTTACCTAGTTTTTTGCATATTAATTATAATGCAGGTTAGCTCCTGCTATCCCGACTATAAAAATTGACCATCGCAGCTTTATGTTAGAAACTGGTTTTTGGCCCACTGTGCAAAATTTTTGTTTCGTTGAAATTTTTATTCCAGTTCATTTAGTTAACCCGCGCGGAGACGCATCTTTTGACACCCCACACGTGAGCTTAGCTCTCACGAAACGTCAAAAAATTGCTTTTTTTTTACGTTTCGAAAGAGCTTGCTAACCTAACCTAACCTAACTAACCTAACCTAACCTAACCAAACCATCGATATTTCTGCCTCCAGGAGAGCTTTTTTTACCTAGTTTTTTGCATATTAATTATAATGCAGGTTAGCTCCTGCTATCCCGACTATAAAAATTGACCATCGCAGCTTTATGTTAGAAACTGGTTTTTGGCCCACTGTGCAAAATTTTTGTTTCGTTGAAATTTTTATTCCAGTTCATTTAGTTAACCCGCGCGGAGACGCATCTTTTGACACCCCACACGTGAGCCTAGCTCTCACGAAACGTCAAAAAATTGCTTTTTTTTCACGTTTCGAAAGAGCTTGCTAACCTAACCTAACCTAACTAACCTAACCTAACCTAACTAACCTAACCTAACCTAACCAAACCATCGATATTTCTGCCTCCAGGAGAGCTTTTTTTACCTAGTTTTTTGCATATAAATTATAATGCAGGTTAGCTCCTGCTATCCCGACTATAAAAATTGACCATCGCAGCTTTATGTTAGAAACTGGTTTTTGGCCCACTGTGCAAAATTTTTGTTTCGTTGAAATTTTTATTCCAGTTCATTTAGTTAACCCGCGCGGAGACGCATCTTTTGACACCCCACACGTGAGCCTAGCTCTCACGAAACGTCAAAAAATTGCTTTATTTTACGTTTCGAAAGAGCTTGCTAACCTAACCTAACCTAACTAACCTAACCTAACCTAACCAAACCATCGATATTTCTGCCTCCAGGAGAGCTTTTTTTACCTAGTTTTTTGCATATTAATTATAATGCAGGTTAGCTCCTGCTATCCCGACTATAAAAATTGACCATCGCAGCTTTATGTTAGAAACTGGTTTTTGGCCCACTGTGCAAAATTTTTGTTTCGTTGAAATTTTTATTCCAGTTCATTTAGTTAACCCGCGCGGAGACGCATCTTTTGACACCCCACACGTGAGCCTAGCTCTCACGAAACGTCAAAAAATTGCTTTTTTTTTACGTTTCGAAAGAGCTTGGTAACCTAACCTAACCTAACTAACCTAACCTAACCTAACCAAACCATCGATATTTCTGCCTCCAGGAGAGCTTTTTTTACCTAGTTTTTTGCATATTAATTATAATGCAGGTTAGCTCCTGCTATCCCGACTATAAAAATTGACCATCGCAGCTTTATGTTAGAAACTGGTTTTTGGCCCACTGCAAAATTTTTATTTCGTTGAAATTTTTATTCCAGTTCATTTAGTTAACCCGCGCGGAGACGCATCTTTTGACACCCCACACGTGAGCCTAGCTCTCACGAAACGTCAAAAAATTGCTTTTTTTTTACGTTTCGAAAGAGCTTGCTAACCTAACCTAACCTAACTAACCTAACCTAACCTAACCAAACCATCGATATTTCTGCCTCCAGGAGAGCTTTTTTTACCTAGTTTTTTGCATATTAATTATAATGCAGGTTAGCTCCTGCTATCCCGACTATAAAAATTGACCATCGCAGCTTTATGTTAGAAACTGGTTTTTGGCCCACTGTGCAAAATTTTTGTTTCGTTGAAATTTTTATTCCAGTTCATTTAGTTAACCCGCGCGGAGACGCATCTTTTGACACCCCACACGTGAGCTTAGCTCTCACGAAACGTCAAAAAATTGCTTTTTTTTTACGTTTCGAAAGAGCTTGCTAACCTAACCTAACCTAACTAACCTAACCTAACCTAACCAAACCATCGATATTTCTGCCTCCAGGAGAGCTTTTTTTACCTAGTTTTTTGCATATTAATTATAATGCAGGTTAGCTCCTGCTATCCTGACTATAAAAATTGACCATCGCAGCTTTATGTTAGAAACTGGTTTTTGGCCCACTGTGCAAAATTTTTGTTTCGTTGAAATTTTTATTCCAGTTCATTTAGTTAACCCGCGTGGAGCGTGAGCTTAGCTCTCACGAAACGTCAAAAAATTGCTTTTTTTTTACGTTTCGAAAGAGCTTGCTAACCTAACCTAACCTAACTAACCTAACCTAACCTAACCAAACCATCGATATTTCTGCCTCCAGGAGAGCTTTTTTTACCTAGTTTTTTGCATATTAATTATAATGCAGGTTAGCTCCTGCTATCCCGACTATAAAAATTGACCATCGCAGCTTTATGTTAGAAACTGGTTTTCGGCCCACTGTGCAAAATTTTTGTTTCGTTGAAATTTTTATTCCAGTTCATTTAGTTAACCCGCGCGGAGACGCATCTTTTGACACCCCACACGTGAGCCTAGCTCTCACGAAACGTCAAAAAATTGCTTTTTTTTTACGTTTCGAAAGAGCTTGCTAACCTAACCTAACCTAACTAACCTAACCTAACCTAACCAAACCATCGATATTTCTGCCTCCAGGAGAGCTTTTTTTACCTAGTTTTTTGCATATTAATTATAATGCAGGTTAGCTCCTGCTATCCCGACTATAAAAATTGACCATCGCAGCTTTATGTTAGAAACTGGTTTTTGGCCCACTGTGCAAAATTTTTGTTTCGTTGAAATTTTTATTCCAGTTCATTTAGTTAACCCGCGCGGAGACGCATCTTTTGACACCCCACACGTGAGCCTAGCTCTCACGAAACGTCAAAAAATTGCTTTTTTTTTACGTTTCGAAAGAGCTTGCTAACCTAACCTAACCTAACTAACCTAACCTAACCTAACCAAACCATCGATATTTCTGCCTCCAGGAGAGCTTTTTTTACCTAGTTTTTTGCATATTAATTATAATGCAGGTTAGCTCCTGCTATCCCGACTATAAAAATTGACCATCGCAGCTTTATGTTAGAAACTGGTTTTTGGCCCACTGTGCAAAATTTTTGTTTCGTTGAAATTTTTATTCCAGTTCATTTAGTTAACCCGCGCGGAGACGCATCTTTTGACACCCCACACGTGAGCTTAGCTCTCACGAAACGTCAAAAAATTGCTTTTTTTTTACGTTTCGAAAGAGCTTGCTAACCTAACCTAACCTAACTAACCTAACCTAACCTAACCAAACCATCGATATTTCTGCCTCCAGGAGAGCTTTTTTTACCTAGTTTTTTGCATATTAATTATAATGCAGGTTAGCTCCTGCTATCCCGACTATAAAAATTAACCATCGCAGCTTTATGTTAGAAACTGGTTTTTGGCCCACTGTGCAAAATTTTTGTTTCGTTGAAATTTTTATTCCAGTTCATTTAGTTAACCCGCGCGGAGACGCATCTTTTGACACCCCACACGTGAGCCTAGCTCTCACGAAACGTCAAAAAATTGCTTTTTTTTTATGTTTCGAAAGAGCTTGCTAACCTAACCTAACCTAACTAACCTAACCTAACCTAACCAAACCATCGATATTTCTGCCTCCAGGAGAGCTTTTTTTACCTAGTTTTTTGCATATTAATTATAATGCAGGTTAGCTCCTGCTATCCCGACTATAAAAATTGACCATCGCAGCTTTATGTTAGAAACTGGTTTTTGGCCCACTGTGCAAAATTTTTGTTTCGTTGAAATTTTTATTCCAGTTCATTTAGTTAACCCGCGCGGAGACGCATCTTTTGACACCCCACACGTGAGCCTAGCTCTCACGAAACGTCAAAAAATTGCTTTATTTTACGTTTCGAAAGAGCTTGCTAACCTAAACTAACCTAACTAACCTAACCTAACCTAACCAAACCATCGATATTTCTGCCTCCAGGAGAGCTTTGTTTACCTAGTTTTTTGCATATTAATTATAATGCAGGTTAGCTCCTGCTATCCCGACTATAAAAATTGACCATCGCAGCTTTATGTTAGAAACTGGTTTTTGGCCCACTGTGCAAAATTTTTGTTTCGTTGAAATTTTTATTCCAGTTCATTTAGTTAACCCGCGCGGAGACGCATCTTTTGACACCCCACACGTGAGCCTAGCTCTCACGAAACGTCAAAAAATTGCTTTTTTTTTACGTTTCGAAAGAGCTTGCTAACCTAACCTAACCTAACTAACCTAACCTAACCTAACCAAACCATCGATATTTCTGCCTCCAGGAGAGCTTTTTTTACCTAGTTTTTTGCATATTAATTATAATGCAGGTTAGCTCCTGCTATCCCGACTATAAAAATTGACCATCGCAGCTTTATGTTAGAAACTGGTTTTTGGCCCACTGTGCAAAATTTTTGTTTCGTTGAAATTTTTATTCCAGTTCATTTAGTTAACCCGCGCGGAGACGCATCTTTTGACACCCCACACGTGAGCCTAGCTCTCACGAAACGTCAAAAAATTGCTTTTTTTTTACGTTTCGAAAGAGCTTGCTAACCTAACCTAACCTAACTAACCTAACCTAACCTAACCAAACCATCGATATTTCTGCCTCCAGGAGAGCTTTTTTTACCTAGTTTTTTGCATATTAATTATAATGCAGGTTAGCTCCTGCTATCCCGACTATAAAAATTGACCATCGCAGCTTTATGTTAGAAACTGGTTTTTGGCCCACTGTGCAAAATTTTTGTTTCGTTGAAATTTTTATTCCAGTTCATTTAGTTAACCCGCGCGGAGACGCATCTTTTGACACCCCACACGTGAGCCTAGCTCTCACGAAACGTCAAAAAATTGCTTTTTTTTTATGTTTCGAAAGAGCTTGCTAACCTAACCTAACCTAACTAACCTAACCTAACCTAACCAAACCATCGATATTTCTGCCTCCAGGAGAGCTTTTTTTACCTAGTTTTTTGCATATTAATTATAATGCAGGTTAGCTCCTGCTATCCCGACTATAAAAATTGACCATCGCAGCTTTATGTTAGAAACTGGTTTTTGGCCCACTGTGCAAAATTTTTGTTTCGTTGAAATTTTTATTCCAGTTCATTTAGTTAACCCGCGCGGAGACGCATCTTTTGACACCCCACACGTGAGCCTAGCTCTCACGAAACGTCAAAAAATTGCTTTTTTTTTTACGTTTCGAAAGAGCTTGCTAACCTAACCTAACCTAACCTAACTAACCTAACCTAACCTAACCAAACCATCTATATTTCTGCCTCCAGGAGAGCTTTTTTTACCTAGTTTTTTGCATATTAATTATAATGCAGGTTAGCTCCTGCTATCCCGACTATAAAAATTGACCATTGCAGCTTTATGTTAGAAACTGGTTTTTGGCCCACTGTGCAAAATTTTTGTTTCGTTGAAATTTTTATTCCAGTTTATTTAGTTAACCCGCGCGGAGACGCATCTTTTGACACCCCACACGTGAGCCTAGCTCTCACGAAACGTCAAAAAATTGCTTTTTTTTTACGTTTCGAAAGAGCTTGCTAACCTAACCTAACCTAACTAACCTAACCTAACCTAACCAAACCATCGATATTTCTGCCTCCAGGAGAGCTTTTTTTACCTAGTGTTTTGCATATTAATTATAATGCAGGTTAGCTCCTGCTATCCCGACTATAAAAATTGACCATCGCAGCTTTATGTTAGAAACTGGTTTTTGGCCCACTGTGCAAAATTTTTGTTTCGTTGAAATTTTTATTCCAGTTCATTTAGTTAACCCGCGCGGAGACGCATCTTTTGACACCCCACACGTGAGCCTAGCTCTCACGAAACGTCAAAAAATTGCTTTTTTTTTACGTTTCGAAAGAGCTTGCTAACCTAACCTAACCTAACTAACCTAACCTAACCTAACCAAACCATCGATATTTCTGCCTCCAGGAGAGCTTTTTTTACCTAGTTTTTTGCATATTAATTATAATGCAGGTTAGCTCCTGCTATCCCGACTATAAAAATTGACCATCGCAGCTTTATGTTAGAAACTGGTTTTTGGCCCACTGTGCAAAATTTTTGTTTCGTTGAAATTTTTATTCCAGTTCATTTAGTTAACCCGCGCGGAGACGCATCTTTTGACACCCCACACGTGAGCCTAGCTCTCACGAAACGTCAAAAAATTGCTTTTTTTTTACGTTTCGAAAGAGCTTGCTAACCTAACCTAACCTAACTAACCTAACCTAACCTAACCAAACCATCGATATTTCTGCCTCCAGGAGAGCTTTTTTTACCTAGTTTTTTGCATATTAATTATAATGCAGGTTAGCTCCTGCTATCCCGACTATAAAAATTGACCATCGCAGCTTTATGTTAGAAACTGGTTTTTGGCCCACTGTGCAAAATTTTTGTTTCCTTGAAATTTTTATTCCAGTTCATTTAGTTAACCCGCGCGGAGACGCATCTTTTGACACCCCACACGTGAGCTTAGCTCTCACGAAACGTCAAAAAATTGCTTTTTTTTTACGTTTCGAAAGAGCTTGCTAACCTAACCTAACCTAACTAACCTAACCTAACCTAACCAAACCATCGATATTTCTGCCTCCAGGAGAGCTTTTTTTACCTAGTTTTTTGCATATTAATTATAATGCAGGTTAGCTCCTGCTATCCCGACTATAAAAATTAACCATCGCAGCTTTATGTTAGAAACTGGTTTTTGGCCCACTGTGCAAAATTTTTGTTTCGTTGAAATTTTTATTCCAGTTCATTTAGTTAACCCGCGCGGAGACGCATCTTTTGACACCCCACACGTGAGCCTAGCTCTCACGAAACGTCAAAAAATTGCTTTTTTTTTATGTTTCGAAAGAGCTTGCTAACCTAACCTAACCTAACTAACCTAACCTAACCTAACCAAACATCGATATTTCTGCCTCCAGGAGAGCTTTTTTTACCTAGTTTTTTGCATATTAATTATAATGCAGGTTAGCTCCTGCTATCCCGACTATAAAAATTGACCATCGCAGCTTTATGTTAGAAACTGGTTTTTGGCCCACTGTGCAAAATTTTTGTTTCGTTGAAATTTTTATTCCAGTTCATTTAGTTAACCCGCGCGGAGACGCATCTTTTGACACCCCACACGTGAGCCTAGCTCTCACGAAACGTCAAAAAATTGCTTTATTTTACGTTTCGAAAGAGCTTGCTAACCTAAACTAACCTAACTAACCTAACCTAACCTAACCAAACCATCGATATTTCTGCCTCCAGGAGAGCTTTGTTTACCTAGTTTTTTGCATATTAATTATAATGCAGGTTAGCTCCTGCTATCCCGACTATAAAAATTGACCATCGCAGCTTTATGTTAGAAACTGGTTTTTGGCCCACTGTGCAAAATTTTTGTTTCGTTGAAATTTTTATTCCAGTTCATTTAGTTAACCCGCGCGGAGACGCATCTTTTGACACCCCACACGTGAGCCTAGCTCTCACGAAACGTCAAAAAATTGCTTTTTTTTTACGTTTCGAAAGAGCTTGCTAACCTAACCTAACCTAACTAACCTAACCTAACCTAACCAAACCATCGATATTTCTGCCTCCAGGAGAGCTTTTTTTACCTAGTTTTTTGCATATTAATTATAATGCAGGTTAGCTCCTGCTATCCCGACTATAAAAATTGACCATCGCAGCTTTATGTTAGAAACTGGTTTTTGGCCCACTGTGCAAAATTTTTGTTTCGTTGAAATTTTTATTCCAGTTCATTTAGTTAACCCGCGCGGAGACGCATCTTTTGACACCCCACACGTGAGCCTAGCTCTCACGAAACGTCAAAAAATTGCTTTTTTTTTACGTTTCGAAAGAGCTTGCTAACCTAACCTAACCTAACTAACCTAACCTAACCTAACCAAACCATCGATATTTCTGCCTCCAGGAGAGCTTTTTTTACCTAGTTTTTTGCATATTAATTATAATGCAGGTTAGCTCCTGCTATCCCGACTATAAAAATTGACCATCGCAGCTTTATGTTAGAAACTGGTTTTTGGCCCACTGTGCAAAATTTTTGTTTCGTTGAAATTTTTATTCCAGTTCATTTAGTTAACCCGCGCGGAGACGCATCTTTTGACACCCCACACGTGAGCCTAGCTCTCACGAAACGTCAAAAAATTGCTTTTTTTTTATGTTTCGAAAGAGCTTGCTAACCTAACCTAACCTAACTAACCTAACCTAACCTAACCAAACCATCGATATTTCTGCCTCCAGGAGAGCTTTTTTTACCTAGTTTTTTGCATATTAATTATAATGCAGGTTAGCTCCTGCTATCCCGACTATAAAAATTGACCATCGCAGCTTTATGTTAGAAACTGGTTTTTGGCCCACTGTGCAAAATTTTTGTTTCGTTGAAATTTTTATTCCAGTTCATTTAGTTAACCCGCGCGGAGACGCATCTTTTGACACCCCACACGTGAGCCTAGCTCTCACGAAACGTCAAAAAATTGCTTTTTTTTTACGTTTCGAAAGAGCTTGCTAACCTAACCTAACCTAACTAACCTAACCTAACCTAACCAAACCATCGATATTTCTGCCTCCAGGAGAGCTTTTTTTACCTAGTTTTTTGCATATTAATTATAATGCAGGTTAGCTCCTGCTATCCCGACTATAAAAATTGACCATCGCAGCTTTATGTTAGAAACTGGTTTCTGGCCCACTGTGCAAAATTTTTGTTTCGTTGAAATTTTTATTCCAGTTCATTTAGTTAACCCGCGCGGAGACGCATCTTTTGACACCCCACACGTGAGCTTAGCTCTCACGAAACGTCAAAAAATTGCTTTTTTTTTACGTTTCGAAAGAGCTTGCTAACCTAACCTAACCTAACTAACCTAACCTAACCTAACCAAACCATCGATATTTCTGCCTCCAGGAGAGCTTTTTTTACCTAGTTTTTTGCATATTAATTATAATGCAGGTTAGCTCCTGCTATCCCGACTATAAAAATTGACCATCGCAGCTTTATGTTAGAAACTGGTTTTTGGCCCACTGTGCAAAATTTTTGTTTCGTTGAAATTTTTATTCCAGTTCATTTAGTTAACCCGCGCGGAGACGCATCTTTTGACACCCCACACGTGAGCTTAGCTCTCACGAAACGTCAAAAAATTGCTTTTTTTTTACGTTTCGAAAGAGCTTGCTAACCTAACCTAACCTAACTAACCTAACCTAACCTAACCAAACCATCGATATTTCTGCCTCCAGGAGAGCTTTTTTTACCTAGTTTTTTGAATATTAATTATAATGCAGGTTAGCTCCTGCTATCCCGACTATAAAAATTAACCATCGCAGCTTTATGTTAGAAACTGGTTTTTGGCCCACTGTGCAAAATTTTTGTTTCGTTGAAATTTTTATTCCAGTTCATTTAGTTAACCCGCGCGGAGACGCATCTTTTGACACCCCACACGTGAGCCTAGCTCTCACGAAACGTCAAAAAATTGCTTTTTTTTTACGTTTCGAAAGAGCTTGGTAACCTAACCTAACCTAACTAACCTAACCTAACCTAACCAAACCATCGATATTTCTGCCTCCAGGAGAGCTTTTTTTACCTAGTTTTTTGCATATTAATTATAATGCAGGTTAGCTCCTGCTATCCCGACTATAAAAATTGACCATCGCAGCTTTATGTTAGAAACTGGTTTTTGGCCCACTGTGCAAAATTTTTATTTCGTTGAAATTTTTATTCCAGTTCATTTAGTTAACCCGCGCGGAGACGCATCTTTTGACACCCCACACGTGAGCCTAGCTCTCACGAAACGTCAAAAAATTGCTTTTTTTTTACGTTTCGAAAGAGCTTGCTAACCTAACCTAACCTAACTAACCTAACCTAACCTAACCAAACCATCGATATTTCTGCCTCCAGGAGAGCTTTTTTTACCTAGTTTTTTGCATATTAATTATAATGCAGGTTAGCTCCTGCTATCCCGACTATAAAAATTGACCATCGCAGCTTTATGTTAGAAACTGGTTTCTGGCCCACTGTGCAAAATTTTTGTTTCGTTGAAATTTTTATTCCAGTTCATTTAGTTAACCCGCGCGGAGACGCATCTTTTGACACCCCACACGTGAGCTTAGCTCTCACGAAACGTCAAAAAATTGCTTTTTTTTTACGTTTCGAAAGAGCTTGCTAACCTAACCTAACCTAACTAACCTAACCTAACCTAACCAAACCATCGATATTTCTGCCTCCAGGAGAGCTTTTTTTACCTAGTTTTTTGCATATTAATTATAATGCAGGTTAGCTCCTGCTATCCCGACTATAAAAATTGACCATCGCAGCTTTATGTTAGAAACTGGTTTTTGGCCCACTGTGCAAAATTTTTGTTTCGTTGAAATTTTTATTCCAGTTCATTTAGTTAACCCGCGCGGAGACGCATCTTTTGACACCCCACACGTGAGCTTAGCTCTCACGAAACGTCAAAAAATTGCTTTTTTTTTACGTTTCGAAAGAGCTTGCTAACCTAACCTAACCTAACTAACCTAACCTAACCTAACCAAACCATCGATATTTCTGCCTCCAGGAGAGCTTTTTTTACCTAGTTTTTTGAATATTAATTATAATGCAGGTTAGCTCCTGCTATCCCGACTATAAAAATTAACCATCGCAGCTTTATGTTAGAAACTGGTTTTTGGCCCACTGTGCAAAATTTTTGTTTCGTTGAAATTTTTATTCCAGTTCATTTAGTTAACCCGCGCGGAGACGCATCTTTTGACACCCCACACGTGAGCCTAGCTCTCACGAAACGTCAAAAAATTGCTTTTTTTTTACGTTTCGAAAGAGCTTGCTAACCTAACCTAACCTAACTAACCTAACCTAACCTAACCAAACCATCGATATTTCTGCCTCCAGGAGAGCTTTTTTTACCTAGTTTTTTGCATATTAATTATAATGCAGGTTAGCTCCTGCTATCCCGACTATAAAAATTGACCATCGCAGCTTTATGTTAGAAACTGGTTTTTGGCCCACTGTGCAAAATTTTTGTTTCGTTGAAATTTTTATTCCAGTTCATTTAGTTAACCCGCGCGGAGACGCATCTTTTGACACCCCACACGTGAGCCTAGCTCTCACGAAACGTCAAAAAATTGCTTTTTTTTTACGTTTCGAAAGAGCTTGCTAACCTAACCTAACCTAACTAACCTAACCTAACCTAACCAAACCATCGATATTTCTGCCTCCAGGAGAGCTTTTTTTACCTAGTTTTTTGCATATTAATTATAATGCAGGTTAGCTCCTGCTATCCCGACTATAAAAATTGACCATCGCAGCTTTATGTTAGAAACTGGTTTTTGGCCCACAGTGCAAAATTTTTGTTTCGTTGAAATTTTTATTCCAGTTCATTTAGTTAACCCGCGCGGAGACGCATCTTTTGATACCCCACACGTGAGCTTAGCTCTCACGAAACGTCAAAAAATTGCTTTTTTTTTACGTTTCGAAAGAGCTTGCTAACCTAACCTAACCTAACTAACCTAACCTAACCTAACCAAACCATCGATATTTCTGCCTCCAGGAGAGCTTTTTTTACCTAGTTTTTTGCATATTAATTATAATGCAGGTTAGCTCCTGCTATCCCGACTATAAAAATTAACCATCGCAGCTTTATGTTAGAAACTGGTTTTTGGCCCACTGTGCAAAATTTTTGTTTCGTTGAAATTTTTATTCCAGTTCATTTAGTTAACCCGCGCGGAGACGCATCTTTTGACACCCCACACGTGAGCCTAGCTCTCACGAAACGTCAAAAAATTGCTTTTTTTTTATGTTTCGAAAGAGCTTGCTAACCTAACCTAACCTAACTAACCTAACCTAACCTAACCAAACCATCGATATTTCTGCCTCCAGGAGAGCTTTTTTTACCTAGTTTTTTGCATATTAATTATAATGCAGGTTAGCTCCTGCTATCCCGACTATAAAAATTGACCATCGCAGCTTTATGTTAGAAACTGGTTTTTGGCCCACTGTGCAAAATTTTTGTTTCGTTGAAATTTTTATTCCAGTTCATTTAGTTAACCCGCGCGGAGACGCATCTTTTGACACCCCACACGTGAGCCTAGCTCTCACGAAACGTCAAAAAATTGCTTTATTTTACGTTTCGAAAGAGCTTGCTAACCTAAACTAACCTAACTAACCTAACCTAACCTAACCAAACCATCGATATTTCTGCCTCCAGGAGAGCTTTTTTTACCTAGTTTTTTGCATATTAATTATAATGCAGGTTAGCTCCTGCTATCCCGACTATAAAAATTGACCATCGCAGCTTTATGTTAGAAACTGGTTTTTGGCCCACTGTGCAAAATTTTTGTTTCGTTGAAATTTTTATTCCAGTTCATTTAGTTAACCCGCGCGGAGACGCATCTTTTGACACCCCACACGTGAGCCTAGCTCTCACGAAACGTCAAAAAATTGCTTTTTTTTTACGTTTCGAAAGAGCTTGCTAACCTAACCTAACCTAACTAACCTAACCTAACCTAACCAAACCATCGATATTTCTGCCTCCAGGAGAGCTTTTTTTACCTAGTTTTTTGCATATTAATTATAATGCAGGTTAGCTCCTGCTATCCCGACTATAAAAATTGACCATCGCAGCTTTATGTTAGAAACTGGTTTTTGGCCCACTGTGCAAAATTTTTGTTTCGTTGAAATTTTTATTCCAGTTCATTTAGTTAACCCGCGCGGAGACGCATCTTTTGACACCCCACACGTGACCCTAGCTCTCACGAAACGTCAAAAAATTGCTTTTTTTTTACGTTTCGAAAGAGCTTGCTAACCTAACCTAACCTAACTAACCTAACCTAACCTAACCAAACCATCGATATTTCTGCCTCCAGGAGAGCTTTTTTTACCTAGTGTTTTGCATATTAATTATAATGCAGGTTAGCTCCTGCTATCCCGACTATAAAAATTGACCATCGCAGCTTTATGTTAGAAACTGGTTTTTGGCCCACTGTGCAAAATTTTTGTTTCGTTGAAATTTTTATTCCAGTTCATTTAGTTAACCCGCGCGGAGACGCATCTTTTGACACCCCACACGTGAGCCTAGCTCTCACGAAACGTCAAAAAATTGCTTTTTTTTCACGTTTCGAAAGAGCTTGCTAACCTAACCTAACCTAACTAACCTAACCTAACCTAACCAAACCATCGATATTTCTGCCTCCAGGAGAGCTTTTTTTACGTAGTTTTTTGCATATTAATTATAATGCAGGTTAGCTCCTGCTATCCCGACTATAAAAATTGACCATCGCAGCTTTATGTTAGAAACTGGTTTTTGGCCCACTGTGCAAAATTTTTGTTTCGTTGAAATTTTTATTCCAGTTCATTTAGTTAACCCGCGCGGAGACGCATCTTTTGACACCCCACACGTGAGCCTAGCTCTCACGAAACGTCAAAAAATTGCTTTATTTTACGTTTCGAAAGAGCTTGCTAACCTAACCTAACCTAACTAACCTAACCTAACCTAACCAAACCAAAAAAAGCTCTCCTGGAGGCAGAAATATCGATGGTTTGGTTAGGTTAGGTTAGGTTAGTTAGGTTAGGTTAGGTTAGCAAGCTCTTTCGAAACGTAAAAAAAAAGCAATTTTTTGACGTTTCGTGAGAGCTAGGCTCACGTGTGGGATGTCAAAAGATGCGTCTCCGCGCGGGTTAACTAAGTGAACTGGAATAAAAATTTCAACGAAACAAAAATTTTGCACAGTGGGCCAAAAACCAGTTTCTAACATAAAGCTGCGATGGTCAATTTTTACAGTCGGGATAGCAGGAGCTAACCTGCATTATAATTAATATGCCAAAAACTAGGTAAAAAAAGCTCTCCTGGAGGCAGAAATATCGATGGTTTGGTTAGGTTAGGTTAGGTTAGTTAGGTTAGGTTAGGTTAGCAAGCTCTTTCGAAACGTAAAAAAAAAGCAATTTTTTGACGTTTCGTGAGAGCTAGGCTCACGTGTGTGGAGTCAAAAGATGCGTCTCTGCGCGGGTTAACTAATTGAACTGGAATAAAAATTTCAACGAAACAAAAATTTTGCACAGTGTGCCAAAAACCAGTTTCTAACATAAAGCTGCGATGGTCAATTTTTATAGTCGGGATAGCAGGAGCTAACCTGCATTATAATTAATATGCAAAAAACTAGGTAAAAAAAGCTCTCCTGGAGGCAGAAATATCGATGGTTTGGTTAGGTTAGGTTAGGTTAGTTAGGTTAGGTTAGGTTAGCAAGCTCTTTCGAAACGTAAAAAAAAGCAATTTTTTGACGTTTCGTGAGAGCTAGGCTCACGTGTGGGGTGTCAAAAGATGCGTCTCCGCGCGGGTTAACTAAATGAACTGGAATAAAAATTTCAACGAAACAAAAATTTTGCACAGTGGGCCAAAAACCAGTTTCTAACATAAAGCTGCGATGGTCAATTTTTATAGTCGGGATAGCAGGAGCTAACCTGCATTATAATTAATATGCAAAAAACTAGGTAAAAAAAGCTCTCCTGGAGGCAGAAATATCGATGGTTTGGTTAGGTTAGGTTAGGTTAGGTTAGCAAGCTCTTTCGAAACGTAAAAAAAAAGGAAATTTTACGTCTCGTGAGAGCTAGGCTCACGTGTGGGGTGTCAAAAGATGCGTCTCCGCGCGGGTTAACTAAATGAACTGGAATAAAAATTTCAACGAAACAAAAATTTTGCACAGTGGGCCAAAAACCAGTTTCTAACATAAAGCTGCGGTGGTCAATTTTTATAGTCGGGATAGCAGGAGCTAACCTGCATTATAATTAATATGCAAAAAACTAGGTAAAAAAAGCTCTCCTGGAGGCAGAAATATCGATGGTTTGGTTAGGTTAGGTTAGGTTAGTTAGGTTAGGTTAGGTTAGCAAGCTCTTTCGAAACGTAAAAAAAAGCAATTTTTTGACGTTTCGTGAGAGCTAGGCTCACGTGTGGGATGTCAAAAGATGCGTCTCCGCGCGGGTTAACTAAATGAACTGGAATAAAAATTTCAACGAAACAAAAATTTTGCACAGTGGGCCAAAAACCAGTTTCTAACATAAAGCTGCGATGGTCAATTTTTATAGTCGGGATAGCAGGAGCTAACCTGCATTATAATTAATATGCCAAAAACTAGGTAAAAAAAGCTCTCCTGGAGGCAGAAATATCGATGGTTTGGTTAGGTTAGGTTAGGTTAGTTAGGTTAGGTTAGGTTAGCAAGCTCTTTCGAAACGTAAAAAAAAAGCAATTTTTTGACGTTTCGTGAGAGCTAGGCTCACGTGTGGGGTGTCAAAAGATGCGTCTCTGCGCGGGTTAACTAAATGAACTGGAATAAAAATTTCAACGAAACAAAAATTTTGCACAGTGGGCCAAAAACCAGTTTCTAACATAAAGCTGCGATGGTCAATTTTTATAGTCGGGATAGCAGGAGCTAACCTGCATTATAATTAATATGCAAAAAACTAGGTAAAAAAAGCTCTCCTGGAGGCAGAAATATCGATGGTTTGGTTAGGTTAGGTTAGGTTAGTTAGGTTAGGTTAGGTTAGCAAGCTCTTTCGAAACGTAAAAAAAAGCAATTTTTTGACGTTTCGTGAGAGCTAGGCTCACGTGTGGGGTGTCAAAAGATGCGTCTCCGCGCGGGTTAACTAAATGAACTGGAATAAAAATTTCAACGAAACAAAAATTTTGCACAGTGGGCCAAAAACCAGTTTCTAACATAAAGCTGCGATGGTCAATTTTTATAGTCGGGATAGCAGGAGCTAACCTGCATTATAATTAATATGCAAAAAACTAGGTAAAAAAAGCTCTCCTGGAGGCAGAAATATCGATGGTTTGGTTAGGTTAGGTTAGGTTAGTTAGGTTAGGTTAGGTTAGCAAGCTCTTTCGAAACGTAAAAAAAAGCAATTTTTTGACGTTTCGTGAGAGCTAGGCTCACGTGTGGGGTGTCAAAAGATGCGTCTCCGCGCGGGTTAACTAAATGAACTGGAATAAAAATTTCAACGAAACAAAAATTTTGCACAGTGGGCCAAAAACCAGTTTCTAACATAAAGCTGCGATGGTCAATTTTTATAGTCGGGATAGCAGGAGCTAACCTGCATTATAATTAATATGCAAAAAACTAGGTAAAAAAAGCTCTCCTGGAGGCAGAAATATCGATGGTTTGGTTAGGTTAGGTTAGGTTAGTTAGGTTAGGTTAGGTTAGCAAGCTCTTTCGAAACGTAAAAAAAAAGCAATTTTTTGACGTTTCGTGAGAGCTAGGCTCACGTGTGGGGTGTCAAAAGATGCGTCTCCGCGCGGGTTAACTAAATGAACTGGAATAAAAATTTCAACGAAACAAAAATTTTGCACAGTGGGCCAAAAACCAGTTTCTAACATAAAGCTGCGATGGTCAATTTTTATAGTCGGGATAGCAGGAGCTAACCTGCATTATAATTAATATGCAAAAAACTAGGTAAAAAAAGCTCTCCTGGAGGCAGAAATATCGATGGTTTGGTTAGGTTAGGTTAGGTTAGTTAGGTTAGGTTAGGTTAGCAAGCTCTTTCGAAACGTAAAAAAAAAGCAATTTTTTGACGATTCGTGAGAGCTAGGCTCACGTGTGGGGTGTCAAAAGATGCGTCTCCGCGCGGGTTAACTAAATGAACTGGAATAAAAATTTCAACGAAACAAAAATTTTGCACAGTGGGCCAAAAACCAGTTTCTAACATAAAGCTGCGATGGTCAATTTTTATAGTCGGGATAGCAGGAGCTAACCTGCATTATAATTAATATGCAAAAAACTAGGTAAAAAAAGCTCTCCTGGAGGCAGAAATATCGATGGTTTGGTTAGGTTAGGTTAGGTTAGTTAGGTTAGGTTAGGTTAGCAAGCTCTTTCGAAACGTAAAAAAAAAGCAATTTTTTGACGTTTCGTGAGAGCTAGGCTCACGTGTGGGGTGTCAAAAGATGCGTCTCCGCGCGGGTTAACTAAATGAACTGGAATAAAAATTTCAACGAAACAAAAATTTTGCACAGTGGGCCAAAAACCAGTTTCTAACATAAAGCTGCGATGGTCAATTTTTATAGTCGGGATAGCAGGAGCTAACCTGCATTATAATTAATATGCAAAAAACTAGGTAAAAAAAGCTCTCCTGGAGGCAGAAATATCGATGGTTTGGTTAGGTTAGGTTAGGTTAGGTTAGCAAGCTCTTTCGAAACGTAAAAAAAAAGCAATTTTTTGACGTTTCGTGAGAGCTAGGCTCACGTGTGGGGTGTCAAAAGATGCGTCTCCGCGCGGGTTAACTAAATGAACTGGAATAAAAATTTCAACGAAACAAAAATTTTGCACAGTGGGCCAAAAACCAGTTTCTAACATAAAGCTGCGATGGTCAATTTTTATAGTCGGGATAGCAGGAGCTAACCTGCATTATAATTAATATGCAAAAAACTAGGTAAAAAAAGCTCTCCTGGAGGCAGAAATATCGATGGTTTGGTTAGGTTAGGTTAGGTTAGTTAGGTTAGGTTAGGTTAGCAAGCTCTTTCGAAACGTAAAAAAAAAGCAATTTTTTGACGATTCGTGAGAGCTAGGCTCACGTGTGGGGTGTCAAAAGATGCGTCTCCGCGCGGGTTAACTAAATGAACTGGAATAAAAATTTCAACGAAACAAAAATTTTGCACAGTGGGCCAAAAACCAGTTTCTAACATAAAGCTGCGATGGTCAATTTTTATAGTCGGGATAGCAGGAGCTAACCTGCATTACAATTAATATGCAAAAAACTAGGTAAAAAAAGCTCTCCTGGAGGCAGAAATATCGATGGTTTGGTTAGGTTAGGTTAGGTTAGTTAGGTTAGGTTAGGTTAGCAAGCTCTTTCGAAACGTAAAAAAAAAAGCAATTTTTTGACGTTTCGTGAGAGCTAGGCTCACGTGTGGGGTGTCAAAAGATGCGTCTCCGCGCGGGTTAACTAAATGAACTGGAATAAAAATTTCAACGAAACAAAAATTTTGCACAGTGGGCCAAAAACCAGTTTCTAACATAAAGCTGTGATGGTCAATTTTTATAGTCGGGATAGCAGGAGCTAACCTGCATTATAGTTAATATGCAAAAAACTAGGTAAAAAAGCTCTCCTGGAGGCAGAAATATCGATGGTTTGGTTAGGTTAGGTTAGGTTAGTTAGGTTAGGTTAGGTTAGCAAGCTCTTTCGAAACGTAAAAAAAAAGCAATTTTTTGACGTTTCGTGAGAGCTAGGCTCACGTGTGGGGTGTCAAAAGATGCGTCTCCGCGCGGGTTAACTAAATGAACTGGAATAAAAATTTCAACGAAACAAAAATTCCAAAAACCAGTTTCTAACATAAAGCTGCGATGGTCAATTTTTATAGTCGGGATAGCAGGAGCTAACCTGCATTATAATTAATATGCAAAAAATTAGGTAAAAAAAGCTCTCCTGGAGGCAGAAATATCGATGGTTTGGTTAGGTTAGGTTAGGTTAGTTAGGTTAGGTTAGGTTAGCAAGCTCTTTCGAAACGTAAAAAAAGCAATTTTTTGACGTTTCGTGACAGCTAGGCTCACGTGTGGGGTGTCAAAAGATGCGTCTCCGCGCGGGTTAACTAAATGAACTGGAATAAAAATTTCAACGAAACAAAAATTTTGCACAGTGGGCCAAAAACCAGTTTCTAACATAAAGCTGCGATGGTCAATTTTTATAGTCGGGATAGCAGGAGCTAACCTGCATTATAATTAATATGCAAAAAACTAGGTAAAAAAAGCTCTCCTGGAGGCAGAAATATCGATGGTTTGGTTAGGTTAGGTTAGGTTAGTTAGGTTAGGTTAGGTTAGCAAGCTCTTTCGAAACGTAAAAAAAAGCAATTTTTTGACGTTTCGTGAGAGCTAGGCTCACGTGTGGGGTGTCAAAAGATGCGTCTCCGCGCGGGTTAACTAAATGAACTGGAATAAAAATTTCAACGAAACAAAAATTTTGCACAGTGGGCCAAAAACCAGTTTCTAACATAAAGCTGCGATGGTCAATTTTTATAGTCGGGATAGCAGGAGCTAACCTGCATTATAATTAATATGCAAAAAACTAGGTAAAAAAAGCTCTCCTGGAGGCAGAAATATCGATGGTTTGGTTAGGTTAGGTTAGGTTAGTTAGGTTAGGTTAGGTTAGCAAGCTCTTTCGAAACGTAAAAAAAAAGCAATTTTTTGACGTTTCGTGAGAGCTAGGCTCACGTGTGGGGTGTCAAAAGATGCGTCTCCGCGCGGGTTAACTAAATGAACTGGAATAAAAATTTCAACGAAACAAAAATTTTGCACAGTGGGCCAAAAACCAGTTTCTAACATAAAGCTGCGATGGTCAATTTTTATAGTCGGGATAGCAGGAGCTAACCTGCATTATAATTAATATGCAAAAAACTAGGTAAAAAAAGCTCTCCTGGAGGCAGAAATATCGATGGTTTGGTTAGGTTAGGTTAGGTTAGTTAGGTTAGGTTAGGTTAGCAAGCTCTTTCGAAACGTAAAAAAAAAGCAATTTTTTGACGATTCGTGAGAGCTAGGCTCACGTGTGGGGTGTCAAAAGATGCGTCTCCGCGCGGGTTAACTAAATGAACTGGAATAAAAATTTCAACGAAACAAAAATTTTGCACTGTGGGCCAAAAACCAGTTTCTAACATAAAGCTGCGATGGTCAATTTTTATAGTCGGGATAGCAGGAGCTAACCTGCATTATAATTAATATGCAAAAAACTAGGTAAAAAAAGCTCTCCTGGAGGCAGAAATATCGATGGTTTGGTTAGGTTAGGTTAGGTTAGTTAGGTTAGGTTAGGTTAGCAAGCTCTTTCGAAACGTAAAAAAAAAAGCAATTTTTTGACGTTTCGTGAGAGCTAGGCTCACGTGTGGGGTGTCAAAAGATGCGTCTCCGCGCGGGTTAACTAAATGAACTGGAATAAAAATTTCAACGAAACAAAAATTTTGCACAGTGGGCCAAAAACCAGTTTCTAACATAAAGCTGTGATGGTCAATTTTTATAGTCGGGATAGCAGGAGCTAACCTGCATTATAATTAATATGCAAAAAACTAGGTAAAAAAGCTCTCCTGGAGGCAGAAATATCGATGGTTTGGTTAGGTTAGGTTAGGTTAGTTAGGTTAGGTTAGGTTAGCAAGCTCTTTCGAAACGTAAAAAAAAAGCAATTTTTTGACGTTTCGTGAGAGCTAGGCTCACGTGTGGGGTGTCAAAAGATGCGTCTCCGCGCGGGTTAACTAAATGAACTGGAATAAAAATTTCAACGAAACAAAAATTTTGCACAGTGGGCCAAAAACCAGTTTCTAACATAAAGCTGCGATGGTCAATTTTTATAGTCGGGATAGCAGGAGCTAACCTGCATTATAATTAATATGCAAAAAATTAGGTAAAAAAAGCTCTCCTGGAGGCAGAAATATCGATGGTTTGGTTAGGTTAGGTTAGGTTAGTTAGGTTAGGTTAGGTTAGCAAGCTCTTTCGAAACGTAAAAAAAAGCAATTTTTTGACGTTTCGTGAGAGCTAGGCTCACGTGTGGGGTGTCAAAAGATGCGTCTCCGCGCGGGTTAACTAAATGAACTGGAATAAAAATTTCAACGAAACAAAAATTTTGCACAGTGGGCCAAAAACCAGTTTCTAACATAAAGCTGCGATGGTCAATTTTTATAGTCGGGATAGCAGGAGCTAACATGCATTATAATTAATATGCAAAAAACTAGGTAAAAAAAGCTCTCCTGGAGGCAGAAATATCGATGGTTTGGTTAGGTTAGGTTAGGTTAGTTAGGTTAGGTTAGGTTAGCAAGCTCTTTCGAAACGTAAAAAAAAGCAATTTTTTGACGTTTCGTGAGAGCTAGGCTCACGTGTGGGGTGTCAAAAGATGCGTCTCCGCGCGGGTTAACTAAATGAACTGGAATAAAAATTTCAACGAAACAAAAATTTTGCACAGTGGGCCAAAAACCAGTTTCTAACATAAAGCTGCGATGGTCAATTTTTATAGTCGGGATAGCAGGAGCTAACCTGCATTATAATTAATATGCAAAAAACTAGGTAAAAAAAGCTCTCCTGGAGGCAGAAATATCGATGGTTTGGTTAGGTTAGGTTAGGTTAGTTAGGTTAGGTTAGGTTAGCAAGCTCTTTCGAAACGTAAAAAAAAAGCAATTTTTTGACGTTTCGTGAGAGCTAGGCTCACGTGTGGGGTGTCAAAAGATGCGTCTCCGCGCGGGTTAACTAAATGAACTGGAATAAAAATTTCAACGAAACAAAAATTTTGCACAGTGGGCCAAAAACCAGTTTCTAACATAAAGCTGCGATGGTCAATTTTTATAGTCGGGATAGCAGGAGCTAACCTGCATTATAATTAATATGCAAAAAACTAGGTAAAAAAAGCTCTCCTGGAGGCAGAAATATCGATGGTTTGGTTAGGTTAGGTTAGGTTAGTTAGGTTAGGTTAGGTTAGCAAGCTCTTTCGAAACGTAAAAAAAAAGCAATTTTTTGACGATTCGTGAGAGCTAGGCTCACGTGTGGGGTGTCAAAAGATGCGTCTCCGCGCGGGTTAACTAAATGAACTGGAATAAAAATTTCAACGAAACAAAAATTTTGCACTGTGGGCCAAAAACCAGTTTCTAACATAAAGCTGCGATGGTCAATTTTTATAGTCGGGATAGCAGGAGCTAACCTGCATTATAATTAATATGCAAAAAACTAGGTAAAAAAAGCTCTCCTGGAGGCAGAAATATCGATGGTTTGGTTAGGTTAGGTTAGGTTAGTTAGGTTAGGTTAGGTTAGCAAGCTCTTTCGAAACGTAAAAAAAAGCAATTTTTTGACGTTTCGTGAGAGCTAGGCTCACGTGTGGGGTGTCAAAAGATGCGTCTCCGCGCGGGTTAACTAAATGAACTGGAATAAAAATTTCAACGAAACAAAAATTTTGCACAGTGGGCCAAAAACCAGTTTCTAACATAAAGCTGCGATGGTCAATTTTTATAGTCGGGATAGCAGGAGCTAACCTGCATTATAATTAATATGCAAAAAACTAGGTAAAAAAAGCTCTCCTGGAGGCAGAAATATCGATGGTTTGGTTAGGTTAGGTTAGGTTAGTTAGGTTAGGTTAGGTTAGCAAGCTCTTTCGAAACGTAAAAAAAAAGCAATTTTTTGACGATTCGTGAGAGCTAGGCTCACGTGTGGGGTGTCAAAAGATGCGTCTCCGCGCGGGTTAACTAAATGAACTGGAATAAAAATTTCAACGAAACAAAAATTTTGCACAGTGGGCCAAAAACCAGTTTCTAACATAAAGCTGCGATGGTCAATTTTTATAGTCGGGATAGCAGGAGCTAACCTGCATTATAATTAATATGCAAAAAACTAGGTAAAAAAAGCTCTCCTGGAGGCAGAAATATCGATGGTTTGGTTAGGTTAGTTAGGTTAGGTTAGGTTAGCAAGCTCTTTCGAAACGTAAAAAAAAAGCAATTTTTTGACGATTCGTGAGAGCTAGGCTCACGTGTGGGGTGTCAAAAGATGCGTCTCCGCGCGGGTTAACTAAATGAACTGGAATAAAAATTTCAACGAAACAAAAATTTTGCACAGTGGGCCAAAAACCAGTTTCTAACATAAAGCTGCGATGGTCAATTTTTATAGTCGGGATAGCAGGAGCTAACCTGCATTATAATTAATATGCAAAAAACTAGGTAAAAAAAGCTCTCCTGGAGGCAGAAATATCGATGGTTTGGTTAGGTTAGGTTAGGTTAGTTAGGTTAGGTTAGGTTAGCAAGCTCTTTCGAAACGTAAAAAAAAAGCAATTTTTTGACGTTTCGTGAGAGCTAGGCTCACGTGTGGGGTGTCAAAAGATGCGTCTCCGCGCGGGTTAACTAAATGAACTGGAATAAAAATTTCAACGAAACAAAAATTTTGCACAGTGGGCCAAAAACCAGTTTCTAACATAAAGCTGCGATGGTCAATTTTTATAGTCGGGATAGCAGGAGCTAACCTGCATTATAATTAATATGCAAAAAACTAGGTAAAAAAAGCTCTCCTGGAGGCAGAAATATCGATGGTTTGGTTAGGTTAGGTTAGGTTAGTTAGGTTAGGTTAGGTTAGCAAGCTCTTTCGAAACGTAAAAAAAAAGCAATTTTTTGACGTTTCGTGAGAGCTAGGCTCACGTGTGGGGTGTCAAAAGATGCGTCTCCGCGCGGGTTAACTAAATGAACTGGAATAAAAATTTCAACGAAACAAAAATTTTGCACAGTGGGCCAAAAACCAGTTTCTAACATAAAGCTGCGATGGTCAATTTTTATAGTCGGGATAGCAGGAGCTAACCTGCATTATAATTAATATGCAAAAAACTAGGTAAAAAAAGCTCTCCTGGAGGCAGAAATATCGATGGTTTGGTTAGGTTAGGTTAGGTTAGTTAGGTTAGGTTAGGTTAGCAAGCTCTTTCGAAACGTAAAAAAAAAGCAATTTTTTGACGTTTCGTGAGAGCTAGGCTCACGTGTGGGATGTCAAAAGATGCGTCTCCGCGCGGGTTAACTAAATGAACTGGAATAAAAATTTCAACGAAACAAAAATTTTGCACAGTGGGCCAAAAACCAGTTTCTAACATAAAGCTGCGATGGTCAATTTTTATAGTCGGGATAGCAGAAGCTAACCTGCATTATAATTAATATGCAAAAAACTAGGTAAAAAAAGCTCTCCTGGAGGCAGAAATATCGATGGTTTGGTTAGGTTAGGTTAGGTTAGTTAGGTTAGGTTAGGTTAGCAAGCTCTTTCGAAACGTAAAAAAAAAGCAATTTGTTGACGTTTCGTGAGAGCTAGGCTCACGTGTGGGGTTGTCAAAAGATGCGTCTCCGCGCGGGTTAACTAAATGAACTGGAATAAAAATTTCAACGAAACAAAAATTTTGCACAGTGGGCCAAAAACCAGTTTCTAACATAAAGCTGCGATGGTCAATTTTTATAGTCGGGATAGCAGAAGCTAACCTGCATTATAATTAATATGCAAAAAACTAGGTAAAAAAAGCTCTCCTGGAGGCAGAAATATCGATGGTTTGGTTAGGTTAGGTTAGGTTAGTTAGGTTAGGTTAGGTTAGCAAGCTCTTTCGAAACGTAAAAAAAAAGCAATTTTTTGACGTTTCGTGAGAGCTAGGCTCACGTGAGAGCTACGTGAGAGCTAGGCTCCGCGGGGCGATGACGCAAATTTGCGACGCGTCCATGCCCCGCGTCCGCACTCAGCCCACAAGGCGCCGGTTGTACTGGTGGACCGCCGAAATCGCGCAGATGCGCAGGACCTGCGTGGAGGTCAGGCGCCAGTACACCCGATACCGGAGGAGACGTCGTCGGGTTCCGGAAGAAGAAGCTGCGCGGTATGAGGTGTACCGCGCGGCGAAGCAGGCTCTGTGGCTGGCCATCGGCGAGTCGAAGACTCGATTCAGGGAAGAGATGTTGGCGACCTTAGATGGAAATCCATGGGGGCGTCCTTATCGTGCGGTCCGAGGGAAACTTCGTGCCTGGGCGCCCCCACTCACTGAGAGCCTCGAGCCTCAGTTGCTGGAGGGAGTGGTCGCTGCTCTCTTCCCTGATAGAGAAGAGCACGTGCCGCCGCCGATGGCTTTGCCCACAACCACAGAGTCTGAGGACGAGGACAGCGTCCCTGAGGTGACACAACCAGAGTTGAGGACGGCCGTGATGCGGCTCCGGGCCAAAACCGTGGCCCCGGGACCCGATGGAGTTCCAGGCCGCGCGCTCGTCCTCGCTCTGAAGGAGCTAGAGCCCCAGCTGAGAGGACTCTACTCAGCTTGCCTTGAGCAGGGCCACTTTCCAGCTCAGTGGAAGACAGGTCGTCTGGTCCTGCTCAAGAAAGCGGGGCGCCCAGCAGACTCGCCGTCCGCATACCGGCCCATAGTGCTGCTAGACGAGGTGGGTAAGCTTTTTGAGCGGATAATTGCTGCCCGCCTAGTCAGCCACTTGTACAGAGAGGGGCCGGATCTGGACGACAGTCAGTTCGGATTTCGGCATGGGCGCTCCACAATTGACGCCATAATGCGGGTGAGAGTCCTGGCGGAGGAAGCGGTTTCCCGGGGTGGGGTGATGCTGGCGGTGTCCTTGGACATATCCAACGCCTTCAACACCCTGCCCTGGAGTTGTATTCGGGAGGCACTAAGGTACCACAGGGTGCCCCGCTACCTCCGCCGCATCGTTGGGGCTTATTTGGCGGAAAGGTGTGTCACCTACAGGGGACGCGACGGCGACGGCCGTCGCGATATGTCGTGCGGTGTTCCACAGGGCTCGGTCCTAGGCCCACCCCTGTGGAACATTGGTTACGACTGGGTGCTGAGGGACGAGCTCCAACCGGGAGTGGACCTGACGTGCTACGCAGACGACACACTGGTCACGGCCCGGGGGAGCTCGTACAGGGAGGCAGCGTTGCTGGCGACTGCTGCGGTCTCACAGGTGGTGGGTCGCATACGACGCCTGGGGCTGGAGGTGGCTCTCAACAAGTCGGAGGCCATGGTCTTTCACGGCCCCCGACGGGCGCCGCCGCCGGGATCACACATTGTGGTCGGGGGTGTCCAAATCGCTGTCGAGTCGACCATGAAGTACTTAGGATTGGTGCTCGACAGCCGGTGGGATTTTGGCCCCCACTTTCGACGGTTGACGCCCAGGTTGATGGGCGCCGCGGGCGCGCTCGCAACGCTGCTTCCCAATTTAGGGGGCCCGAGCACCGCCTGTAGGCGGCTGTACTTAGGGATCGTGCGATCCATGGCCTTGTATGGGGCCCCGGTTTGGGCTTCTGACCTGACGGCCGGCAGCATCGCGATATTGCGAAGACCGCAGAGGGCGATGGCCGTCAGGGCTATTAGAGGATATCGCACGATCTCCTACGAGGCGGGTTGTGCACTGGCCGGATCTCCGCCTTGGGACTTGAAGGCGAGAGTCCTCGCTTCGCTGTATCGGTGGCGCGAGGAGGTGCGGACGCGGGGCGGTGAACCGATGCAGCGCGAGATCGAGTTGCGTCGGTCACAGCTCCGCGAAGTCATGGTGGCGGAATGGCGGGAGAGGCTTTCGCGCCCTACCGCCGGCCTTGCTACCGTCGACGCGATCCGACCAGTGCTCGACGAATGGCTCGGGAGGAAGCACGGCTCCCTGTCGTTTCGGGCGACGCAGGTGCTCTCGGGGCATGGCTGCTTCGGGAAGTACCTGTATCGCATAAACAGGGAGCCGGACGCTCGGTGCCATCACTGCACCGACTGTTGGGAGGACACGGCGCAGCACACACTGGCAGAGTGTGCCGCATGGGAGGGTTAGGTTAGTTAGGTTAGGTTAGGTTAGCAAGCTCTTTCGAAACGTAAAAAAAAAGCAATTTTTTGACGATTCGTGAGAGCTAGGCTCACGTGTGGGGTGTCAAAAGATGCGTCTCCGCGCGGGTTAACTAAATGAACTGGAATAAAAATTTCAACGAAACAAAAATTTTGCACAGTGGGCCAAAAACCAGTTTCTAACATAAAGCTGCGATGGTCAATTTTTATAGTCGGGATAGCAGGAGCTAACCTGCATTATAATTAATATGCAAAAAACTAGGTAAAAAAAGCTCTCCTGGAGGCAGAAATATCGATGGTTTGGTTAGGTTAGGTTAGGTTAGTTAGGTTAGGTTAGGTTAGCAAGCTCTTTCGAAACGTAAAAAAAAAGCAATTTTTTGACGTATCGTGAGAGCTAGGCTCACGTGTGGGGTGTCAAAAGATGCGTCTCCGCGCGGGTTAACTAAATGAACTGGAATAAAAATTTCAACGAAACAAAAATTTTGCACAGTGGGCCAAAAACCAGTTTCTAACATAAAGCTGCGATGGTCAATTTTTATAGTCGGGATAGCAGGAGCTAACCTGCATTATAATTAATATGCAAAAAACTAGGTAAAAAAAGCTCTCCTGGAGGCAGAAATATCGATGGTTTGGTTAGGTTAGGTTAGGTTAGTTAGGTTAGGTTAGGTTAGCAAGCTCTTTCGAAACGTAAAAAAAAAGCAATTTTTTGACGTTTCGTGAGAGCTAGGCTCACGTGTGGGGTGTCAAAAGATGCGTCTCCGCGCGGGTTAACTAAATGAACTGGAATAAAAATTTCAACGAAACAAAAATTTTGCACAGTGGGCCAAAAACCAGTTTCTAACATAAAGCTGCGATGGTCAATTTTTATAGTCGGGATAGCAGGAGCTAACCTGCATTATAATTAATATGCAAAAACTAGGTAAAAAAAGCTCTCCTGGAGGCAGAAATATCGATGGTTTGGTTAGGTTAGGTTAGGTTAGTTAGGTTAGGTTAGGTTAGCAAGCTCTTTCGAAACGTAAAAAAAAAGCAATTTTTTGACGTTTCGTGAGAGCTAGGCTCACGTGTGGGGTGTCAAAAGATGCGTCTCCGCGCGGGTTAACTAAATGAACTGGAATAAAAATTTCAACGAAACAAAAATTTTGCACAGTGGGCCAAAAACCAGTTTCTAACATAAAGCTGTGATGGTCAATTTTTATAGTCGGGATAGCAGGAGCTAACCTGCATTATAATTAATATGCAAAAAACTAGGTAAAAAAAGCTCTCCTGGAGGCAGAAATATCGATGGTTTGGTTAGGTTAGGTTAGGTTAGTTAGGTTAGGTTAGGTTAGCAAGCTCTTTCGAAACGTAAAAAAAAAGCAATTTTTTGACGTTTCGTGAGAGCTAGGCTCACGTGTGGGGTGTCAAAAGATGCGTCTCAGCGCGGGTTAACTAAATGAACTGGAATAAAAATTTCAACGAAACAAAAATTTTGCACAGTGGGCCAAAAACCAGTTTCTAACATAAAGCTGCGATGGTCAATTTTTATAGTCGGGATAGCAGGAGCTAACCTGCATTATAATTAATATGCAAAAAACTAGGTAAAAAAAGCTCTCCTGGAGGCAGAAATATCGATGGTTTGGTTAGGTTAGGTTAGGTTAGTTAGGTTAGGTTAGGTTAGCAAGCTCTTTCGAAACGTAAAAAAAAGCAATTTTTTGACGTTTCGTGAGAGCTAGGCTCACGTGTGGGGTGTCAAAAGATGCGTCTCCGCGGGGGTTAACTAAATGAACTGGAATAAAAATTTCAACGAAACAAAAATTTTGCACAGTGGGCCAAAAACCAGTTTCTAACATAAAGCTGCGATGGTCAATTTTTATAGTCGGGATAGCAGGAGCTAACCTGCATTATAATTAATATGCAAAAAACTAGGTAAAAAAAGCTCTCCTGGAGGCAGAAATATCGATGGTTTGGTTAGGTTAGGTTAGGTTAGTTAGGTTAGGTTAGGTTAGCAAGCTCTTTCGAAACGTAAAAAAAAGCAATTTTTTGACGTTTCGTGAGAGCTAGGCTCACGTGTGGGGTGTCAAAAGATGCGTCTCCGCGCGGGTTAACTAAATGAACTGGAATAAAAATTTCAACGAAACAAAAATTTTGCACAGTGGGCCAAAAACCAGTTTCTAACATAAAGCTGCGATGGTCAATTTTTATAGTCGGGATAGCAGGAGCTAACCTGCATTATAATTAATATGCAAAAAACTAGGTAAAAAAAGCTCTCCTGGAGGCAGAAATATCGATGGTTTGGTTAGGTTAGGTTAGGTTAGTTAGGTTAGGTTAGGTTAGCAAGCTCTTTCGAAACGTAAAAAAAAAGCAATTTTTTGACGTTTCGTGAGAGCTAGGCTCACGTGTGGGGTGTCAAAAGATGCGTCTCCGCGCGGGTTAACTAAATGAACTGGAATAAAAATTTCAACGAAACAAAAATTTTGCACAGTGGGCCAAAAACCAGTTTCTAACATAAAGCTGCGATGGTCAATTTTTATAGTCGGGATAGCAGGAGCTAACCTGCATTATAATTAATATGCAAAAACTAGGTAAAAAAAGCTCTCCTGGAGGCAGAAATATCGATGGTTTGGTTAGGTTAGGTTAGGTTAGTTAGGTTAGGTTAGGTTAGCAAGCTCTTTCGAAACGTAAAAAAAAAGCAATTTTTTGACGTTTCGTGAGAGCTAGGCTCACGTGTGGGGTGTCAAAAGATGCGTCTCCGCGCGGGTTAACTAAATGAACTGGAATAAAAATTTCAACGAAAAAAAAATTTTGCACAGTGGGCCAAAAACCAGTTTCTAACATAAAGCTGTGATGGTCAATTTTTATAGTCGGGATAACAGGAGCTAACCTGCATTATAATTAATATGCAAAAAACTAGGTAAAAAAAGCTCTCCTGGAGGCAGAAATATCGATGGTTTGGTTAGGTTAGGTTAGGTTAGTTAGGTTAGGTTAGGTTAGCAAGCTCTTTCGAAACGTAAAAAAAAAGCAATTTTTTGACGTTTCGTGAGAGCTAGGCTCACGTGTGGGGTGTCAAAAGATGCGTCTCCGCGCGGGTTAACTAAATGAACTGGAATAAAAATTTCAACGAAACAAAAATTTTGCACAGTGGGCCAAAAACCAGTTTCTAACATAAAGCTGCGATGGTCAATTTTTATAGTCGGGATAGCAGGAGCTAACCTGCATTATAATTAATATGCAAAAAACTAGGTAAAAAAAGCTCTCCTGGAGGCAGAAATATCGATGGTTTGGTTAGGTTAGGTTAGGTTAGTTAGGTTAGGTTAGGTTAGCAAGCTCTTTCGAAACGTAAAAAAAAAGCAATTTTTTGACGTTTCGTGAGAGCTAGGCTCACGTGTGGGGTGTCAAAAGATGCGTCTCCGCGCGGGTTAACTAAATGAACTGGAATAAAAATTTCAACGAAACAAAAATTTTGCACAGTGGGCCAAAAACCAGTTTCTAACATAAAGCTGCGATGGTCAATTTTTATAGTCGGGATAGCAGGAGCTAACCTGCATTATAATTAATATGCAAAAAACTAGGTAAAAAAGCTCTCCTGGAGGCAGAAATATCGATGGTTTGGTTAGGTTAGGTTAGGTTAGTTAGGTTAGGTTAGGTTAGCAAGCTCTTTCGAAACGTAAAAAAAAAGCAATTTTTTGACGTTTCGTGAGAGCTAGGCTCACGTGTGGGGTGTCAAAAGATGCGTCTCCGCGCGGGTTAACTAAATGAACTGGAATAAAAATTTCAACGAAACAAAAATTTTGCACAGTGGGCCAAAAACCAGTTTCTAACATAAAGCTGCGATGGTCAATTTTTATAGTCGGGATAGCAGGAGCTAACCTGCATTATAATTAATATGCCAAAAACTAGGTAAAAAAAGCTCTCCTGGAGGCAGAAATATCGATGGTTTGGTTAGGTTAGGTTAGGTTAGTTAGGTTAGGTTAGGTTAGCAAGCTCTTTCGAAACGTAAAAAAAAAGCAATTTTTTGACGTTTCGTGAGAGCTAGGCTCACGTGTGGGGTGTCAAAAGATGCGTCTCCGCGCGGGTTAACTAAATGAACTGGAATAAAAATTTCAACGAAACAAAAATTTTGCACAGTGGGCCAAAAACCAGTTTCTAACATAAAGCTGCGATGGTCAATTTTTATAGTCGGGATAGCAGGAGCTAACCTGCATTATAATTAATATGCAAAAAACTAGGAAAAAAAAGCTCTCCTGGAGGCAGAAATATCGATGGTTTGGTTAGGTTAGGTTAGGTTAGTTAGGTTAGGTTAGGTTAGCAAGTTCTTTCGAAACGTAAAAAAAAAGCAATTTTTTGACGTTTCGTGAGAGCTAGGCTCACGTGTGGGGTGTCAAAAGATGCGTCTCCGCGCGGGTTAATTAAATGAACTGGAATAAAAATTTCAACGAAACAAAAATTTTGCACAGTGGGCCAAAAACCAGTTTCTAACATAAAGCTGCGATGGTCAATTTTTATAGTCGGGATAGCAGGAGCTAACCTGCATTATAATTAATATGCAAAAAACTAGGTAAAAAAAGCTCTCCTGGAGGCAGAAATATCGATGGTTTGGTTAGGTTAGGTTAGGTTAGTTAGGTTAGGTTAGGTTAGCAAGCTCTTTCGAAACGTAAAAAAAAAGCAATTTTTTGACGTTTCGTGAGAGCTAGGCTCACGTGTGGGGTGTCAAAAGATGCGTCTCCGCGCGGGTTAACTAAATGAACTGGAATAAAAATTTCAACGAAACAAAAATTTTGCACAGTGGGCCAAAAACCAGTTTCTAACATAAAGCTGCGATGGTCAATTTTTATAGTCGGGATAGCAGGAGCTAACCTGCATTATAATTAATATGCAAAAAACTAGGTAAAAAAAGCTCTCCTGGAGGCAGAAATATCGATGGTTTGGTTAGGTTAGGTTAGGTTAGGTTAGCAAGCTCTTTCGAAACGTAAAAAAAAAGCAATTTTTTGACGTTTCGTGAGAGCTAGGCTCACTACTTAGAATTATATAGATTCAAGTTCTTAAAACTTAACAGACAGATGTGTTGCTGGGGAGTTTGTTGGCCACTTCTTCTTCACAGCTAAAACACTAGGAAGTGGTGACGGGCGGGCGTTTTTTGGGGGACTGTCTTTATGTAGAACTTTGACGTTCAAAAAGTGCTGGTTCTCAGCCTAGTTTGAATAAATGACTTTTGATTTTGATTTTTTGATTTTGATTTTGACACGTGTGGGGTGTCAAAAGATGCGTCTCCGCGCGGGTTAACTAAATGAACTGGAATAAAAATTTCAACGAAACAAAAATTTTGCACAGTGGGCCAAAAACCAGTTTCTAACATAAGGCTGCGATGGTCAATTTTTATAGTCGGGATAGCAGGAGCTAACCTGCATTATAATTAATATGCAAAAAACTAGGTAAAAAAAGCTCTCCTGGAGGCAGAAATATCGATGGTTTGGTTAGGTTAGGTTAGGTTAGTTAGGTTAGGTTAGGTTAGCAAGCTCTTTCGAAACGTAAAAAAAAGCAATTTTTTGACGTTTCGTGAGAGCTAGGCTCACGTGACGGGTGTCAAAAGATGCGTCTCCGCGCGGGTTAACTAAATGAACTGGAATAAAAATTTCAACGAAACAAAAATTTTGCACAGTGGGCCAAAAACCAGTTTCTAACATAAAGCTGCGATGGTCAATTTTTATAGTCGGGATAGCAGGAGCTAACCTGCATTATAATTTTATTAATATGCAAAAAACTAAGTAAAAAAAGCTCTCCTGGAGGCAGAAATATCGATGGTTTGGTTAGGTTAGGTTAGGTTAGTTAGGTTAGGTTAGGTTAGCAAGCTCTTTCGAAACGTAAAAAAAAGCAATTTTTTGACGTTTCGTGAGAGCTAGGCTCACGTGTGGGGTGTCAAAAGATGCGTCTCCGCGCGGGTTAACTAAATGAACTGGAATAAAAATTTCAACGAAACAAAAATTTTGCACAGTGGGCCAAAAACCAGTTTCTAACATAAAGCTGCGATGGTCAATTTTTATAGTCGGGATAGCAGGAGCTAACCTGCATTATAATTAATATGCAAAAAACTAGGTAAAAAAAGCTCTCCTGGAGGCAGAAATATCGATGGTTTGGTTAGGTTAGGTTAGGTTAGTTAGGTTAGGTTAGGTTAGCAAGCTCTTTCGAAACGTAAAAAAAAGCAATTTTTTGACGTTTCGTGAGAGCTAGGCTCACGTGTGGGGTGTCAAAAGATGCGTCTCCGCGCGGGTTAACTAAATGAACTGGAATAAAAATTTCAACGAAACAAAAATTTTGCACAGTGGGCCAAAAACCAGTTTCTAACATAAAGCTGCGATGGTCAATTTTTATAGTCGGGATAGCAGGAGCTAACCTGCATTATAATTAATATGCAAAAAACTAAGTAAAAAAAGCTCTCCTGGAGGCAGAAATATCGATGGTTTGGTTAGGTTAGGTTAGGTTAGTTAGGTTAGGTTAGGTTAGCAAGCTCTTTCGAAACGTAAAAAAAAGCAATTTTTTGACGTTTCGTGAGAGCTAGGCTCACGTGTGGGGTGTCAAAAGATGCGTCTCCGCGCGGGTTAACTAAATGAACTGGAATAAAAATTTCAACGAAACAAAAATTTTGCACAGTGGGCCAAAAACCAGTTTCTAACATAAAGCTGCGATGGTCAATTTTTATAGTCGGGATAGCAGGAGCTAACCTGCATTATAATTAATATGCAAAAAACTAGGTAAAAAAAGCTCTCCTGGAGGCAGAAATATCGATGGTTTGGTTAGGTTAGGTTAGGTTAGTTAGGTTAGGTTAGGTTAGCAAGCTCTTTCGAAACGTAAAAAAAAAGCAATTTTTTGACGTTTCGTGAGAGCTAGGCTCACGTGTGGGGTGTCAAAAGATGCGTCTCCGCGCGGGTTAACTAAATGAACTGGAATAAAAATTTCAACGAAACAAAAATTTTGCACAGTGGGCCAAAAACCAGTTTCTAACATAAAGCTGCGATGGTCAATTTTTATAGTCGGGATAGCAGGAGCTAACCTGCATTATAATTAATATGCAAAAAACTAGGTAAAAAAAGCTCTCCTGGAGGCAGAAATATCGATGGTTTGGTTAGGTTAGGTTAGGGTAGTTAGGTTAGGTTAGGTTAGCAAGCTCTTTCGAAACGTAAAAAAAAGCAATTTTTTGACGTTTCGTGAGAGCTAGGCTCACGTGTGGGGTGTCAAAAGATGCGTCTCCGCGCGGGTTAACTAAATGAACTGGAATAAAAATTTCAACGAAACAAAAATTTTGCACAGTGGGCCAAAAACCAGTTTCTAACATAAAGCTGCGATGGTCAATTTTTATAGTCGGGATAGCAGGAGCTAACCTGCATTATAATTAATATGCAAAAAACTAGGTAAAAAAAGCTCTCCTGGAGGCAGAAATATCGATGGTTTGGTTAGGTTAGGTTAGGTTAGGTTAGGTTAGCAAGCTCTTTCGAAACGTAAAAAAAAAGCAATTTTTTGACGTTTCGTGAGAGCTAGGCTCACGTGTGGGGTGTCAAAAGATGCGTCTCCGCGCGGGTTAACTAAATGAACTGGAATAAAAATTTCAACGAAACAAAAATTTTGCACAGTGGGCCAAAAACCAGTTTCTAACATAAAGCTGCGATGGTCAATTTTTATAGTCGGGATAGCAGGAGCTAACCTGCATTATAATTAATATGCAAAAAACTAGGTAAAAAAAGCTCTCCTGGAGGCAGAAATATCGATGGTTTGGTTAGGTTAGGTTAGGTTAGTTAGGTTAGGTTAGGTTAGCAAGCTCTTTCGAAACGTAAAAAAAAGCAATTTTTTGACGTTTCGTGAGAGCTAGGCTCACGTGTGGGGTGTCAAAAGATGCGTCTCCGCGCGGGTTAACTAAATGAACTGGAATAAAAATTTCAACGAAACAAAAATTTTGCACAGTGGGCCAAAAACCAGTTTCTAACATAAAGCTGCGATGGTCAATTTTTATAGTCGGGATAGCAGGAGCTAACCTGCATTATAATTAATATGCCAAAAACTAGGTAAAAAAAGCTCTCCTGGTGGCAGAAATATCGATGGTTTGGTTAGGTTAGGTTAGGTTAGTTAGGTTAGGTTAGGTTAGCAAGCTCTTTCGAAACGTAAAAAAAAGCAATTTTTTGACGTTTCGTGAGAGCTAGGCTCACGTGTGGGGTGTCAAAAGATGCGTCTCCGCGCGGGTTAACTAAATGAACTGGAATAAAAATTTCAACGAAACAAAAATTTTGCACAGTGGGCCAAAAACCAGTTTCTAACATAAAGCTGCGATGGTCAATTTTTATAGTCGGGATAGCAGGAGCTAACCTGCATTATAATTAATATGCAAAAAACTAGGTAAAAAAAGCTCTCCTGGAGGCAGAAATATCGATGGTTTGGTTAGGTTAGGTTAGGTTAGTTAGGTTAGGTTAGGTTAGCAAGCTCTTTCGAAACGTAAAAAAAAAGCAATTTTTTGACGTTTCGTGAGAGCTAGGCTCACGTGTGGGGTGTCAAAAGATGCGTCTCCGCGCGGGTTAACTAAATGAACTGGAATAAAAATTTCAACGAAACAAAAATTTTGCACAGTGGGCCAAAAACCAGTTTCTAACATAAAGCTGCGATGGTCAATTTTTATAGTCGGGATAGCAGGAGCTAACCTGCATTATAATTAATATGCAAAAAACTAGGTAAAAAAAGCTCTCCTGGAGGCAGAAATATCGATGGTTTGGTTAGGTTAGGTTAGGTTAGTTAGGTTAGGTTAGGTTAGCAAGCTCTTTCGAAACGTAAAAAAAAAGCAATTTTTTGACGTTTCGTGAGAGCTAGGCTCACGTGTGGGGTGTCAAAAGATGCGTCTCCGCGCGGGTTAACTAAATGAACTGGAATAAAAATTTCAACGAAACAAAAATTTTGCACAGTGGGCCAAAAACCAGTTTCTAACATAAAGCTGCGATGGTCAATTTTTATAGTCGGGATAGCAGGAGCTAACCTGCATTATAATTAATATGCAAAAACTAGGTAAAAAAAGCTCTCCTGGAGGCAGAAATATCGATGGTTTGGTTAGGTTAGGTTAGGTTAGTTAGGTTAGGTTAGGTTAGCAAGCTCTTTCGAAACGTAAAAAAAAAGCAATTTTTTGACGTTTCGTGAGAGCTAGGCTCACGTGTGGGGTGTCAAAAGATGCGTCTCCGCGCGGGTTAACTAAATGAACTGGAATAAAAATTTCAACGAAACAAAAATTTTGCACAGTGGGCCAAAAACCAGTTTCTAACATAAAGCTGTGATGGTCAATTTTTATAGTCGGGATAGCAGGAGCTAACCTGCATTATAATTAATATGCAAAAAACTAGATAAAAAAAGCTCTCCTGGAGGCCGAAATATCGATGGTTTGGTTAGGTTAGGTTAGGTTAGTTAGGTTAGGTTAGGTTAGCAAGCTCTTTCGAAACGTAAAAAAAAAAGCAATTTTTTGACGTTTCGTGAGAGCTAGGCTCACGTGTGGGGTGTCAAAAGATGCGTCTCCGCGCGGGTTAACTGAATGAACTGGAATAAAAATTTCAACGAAACAAAAATTTTGCACAGTGGGCCAAAAACCAGTTTCTAACATAAAGCTGCGATGGTCAATTTTTATAGTCGGGATAGCAGGAGCTAACCTGCATTATAATTAATATGCAAAAAACTAGGTAAAAAAAGCTCTCCTGGAGGCAGAAATATCGATGGTTTGGTTAGGTTAGGTTAGGTTAGGTTAGCAAGCTCTTTCGAAACGTAAAAAAAAAAGCAATTTTTTGACGTTTCGTGAGAGCTAGGCTCACGTGTGGGGTGTCAAAAGATGCGTCTCCGCGCGGGTTAACTAAATGAACTGGAATAAAAATTTCAACGAAACAAAAATTTTGCACAGTGGGCCAAAAACCAGTTTCTAACATAAAGCTGCGATGGTCAATTTTTATAGTCGGGATAGCAGGAGCTAACCTGCATTACAATTAATATGCAAAAAACTAGGTAAAAAAAGCTCTCCTGGAGGCAGAAATATCGATGGTTTGGTTAGGTTAGGTTAGGTTAGTTAGGTTAGGTTAGGTTAGCAAGCTCTTTCGAAACGTAAAAAAAAAGCAATTTTTTGACGTTTCGTGAGAGCTAGGCTCACGTGTGGGGTGTCAAAAGATGCGTCTCCGCACGGGTTAACTAAATGAACTGGAATAAAAATTTCAACGAAACAAAAATTTTGCACAGTGGGCCAAAAACCAGTTTCTAACATAAAGCTGCGATGGTCAATTTTTATAGTCGGGATAGCAGGAGCTAACCTGCATTATAATTAATATGCAAAAAACTAGGTAAAAAAAGCTCTCCTGGAGGCAGAAATATCGATGGTTTGGTTAGGTTAGGTTAGGTTAGTTAGGTTAGGTTAGGTTAGCAAGCTCTTTCGAAACGTAAAAAAAAAGCAATTTTTTGACGTTTCGTGAGAGCTAGGCTCACGTGTGGGGGGTGTCAAAAGATGCGTCTCCGCGCGGGTTAACTAAATGAACTGGAATAAAAATTTCAACGAAACAAAAATTATGCACAGTGGGCCAAAAACCAGTTTCTAACATAAAGCTGCGATGGTCAATTTTTATAGTCGGGATAGCAGGAGCTAACCTGCATTATAATTAATATGCAAAAAACTAGGTAAAAAAAGCTCTCCTGGAGGCAGAAATATCGATGGTTTGGTTAGGTTAGGTTAGTTAGGTTAGGTTAGGTTAGCAAGCTCTTTCGAAACGTAAAAAAAAAGCAATTTTTTGACGTTTCGTGAGAGCTAGGCTCACGTGTGGGGTGTCAAAAGATGCGTCTCCGCGCGGGTTAACTAAATGAACTTGAATAAAAATTTCAACGAAACAAAAATTTTGCACAGTGGGCCAAAAACCAGTTTCTAACATAAAGCTGCGATGGTCAATTTTTATAGTCGGGATAGCAGGAGCTAACCTGCATTATAATTAATATGCAAAAAACTAGGTAAAAAAAGCTCTCCTGGAGGCAGAAATATCGATGGTTTGGTTAGGTTAGGTTAGGTTAGTTAGGTTAGGTTAGGTTAGCAAGCTCTTTCGAAACGTAAAAAAAAAGCAATTTTTTGACGTTTCGTGAGAGCTAGGCTCACGTGTGGGGTGTCAAAAGATGCGTCTCCGCGCGGGTTAACTAAATGAACTGGAATAAAAATTTCAACGAAACAAAAATTTTGCACAGTGGGCCAAAAACCAGTTTCTAACATAAAGCTGCGATGGTCAATTTTTATAGTCGGGATAGCAGGAGCTAACCTGCATTATAATTAATATGCAAAAACTAGGTAAAAAAAGCTCTCCTGGAGGCAGAAATATCGATGGTTTGGTTAGGTTAGGTTAGGTTAGTTAGGTTAGGTTAGGTTAGCAAGCTCTTTCGAAACGTAAAAAAAAAGCAATTTTTTGACGTTTCGTGAGAGCTAGGCTCACGTGTGGGGTGTCAAAAGATGCGTCTCCGCGCGGGTTAACTAAATGAACTGGAATAAAAATTTCAACGAAACAAAAATTTTGCACAGTGGGCCAAAAACCAGTTTCTAACATAAAGCTGTGATGGTCAATTTTTATAGTCGGGATAGCAGGAGCTAACCTGCATTATAATTAATATGCAAAAAACTAGGTAAAAAAAGCTCTCCTGGAGGCAGAAATATCGATGGTTTGGTTAGGTTAGGTTAGGTTAGTTAGGTTTTCACTGCACCGCGGTGCCATCACTGCACCGACTGTCGGGAGGACACGGCGCAGCACACACTGGCAGAGTGTGCCGCATGGGAGGAGCAGCGCCGTGCCCTCGTATCCGAAGTGGGCCCCGACCTGTCGCTGCCGGCCGTCGCAAGTTCGATGGTCGGGAGCGCCGAGTCGTGGGATGCAGTGATCTCCTTCTGTGAAGCCGTAATTTCACAGAAGGAGGCTGCGGAGAGGGAGAGGGAGGCCGTGGCCACTCTCCCGATCCGCAGCAGGCGTACCGGGCGTCGGCGGAGGGCGGACAACGCCCTCTTCCAGCCCCCCTAAATGGGTCCGGAGGGCCGGTGGACTCGCCCCCCGCCGCGTCCGCCGCCCCCCATCCAGCAGGACCCGAGGCGGCTGCGCGTAGTGTTCCGCGTGCGCCCCTATTAGACGTCGCGGGGGGAGGACACCTCACTCTCCCCGCGGACCAGAGGTGGCCCGCATAGGCGGGCCGGCACCAGCCGGGGATCATGGAAGTCGTACTAGCTCTCACGATCCCCGGTCCAAGTGTGGGACGGAACACCGGGGTGGTTTTTAGTCAGTAAGAGTCTGACAGACCCCTTCGCCCGCCCCGGGCGAAGGACATCCATGAGGATTTTCCACCCCGGCAACAAAAAAAAAAAAAAAAAAAAAGGTTAGTTAGGTTTGGTTAGGTTAGCAAGCTCTTTCGAAACGTAAAAAAAAAAGCAATTTTTTGACGTTTCGTGAGAGCTAGGCTCACGTGTGGGGTGTCAAAAGATGCGTCTCCGCGCGGGTTAACTAAATGAACTGGAATAAAAATTTCAACGAAACAAAAATTTTGCACAGTGGGCCAAAAACCAGTGTCTAACATAAAGCTGCGATGGTCAATTTTTATAGTCGGGATAGCAGGAGCTAACCTGCATTACAATTAATATGCAAAAAACTAGGTAAAAAAAGCTCTCCTGGAGGCAGAAATATCGATGGTTTGGTTAGGTTAGGTTAGGTTAGTTAGGTTAGGTTAGGTTAGCAAGCTCTTTCGAAACGTAAAAAAAAGCAATTTTTTGACGTTTCGTGAGAGCTAGGCTCACGTGTGGGGTGTCAAAAGATGCGTCTCCGCGCGGGTTAACTAAATGAACTGGAATAAAAATTTCAACGAAACAAAAATTTTGCACAGTGGGCCAAAAACCAGTTTCTAACATAAAGCTGCGATGGTCAATTTTTATAGTCGGGATAGCAGGAGCTAACCTGCATTATAATTAATATGCAAAAAACTAGGTAAAAAAAGCTCTCCTGGAGGCAGAAATATCGATGGTTTGGTTAGGTTAGTTAGGTTAGGTTAGGTTAGCAAGCTCTTTCGAAACGTAAAAAAAAAGCAATTTTTTGACGTTTCGTGAGAGCTAGGCTCACGTGTGGGGTGTCAAAAGATGCGTCTCCGCGCGGGTTAACTAAATGAACTGGAATAAAAATTTCAACGAAACAAAAATTTTGCACAGTGGGCCAAAAACCAGTTTCTAACATAAAGCTGCGATGGTCAATTTTTATAGTCGGGATAGCAGGAGCTAACCTGCATTATAATTAATATGCAAAAAACTAGGTAAAAAAAGCTCTCCTGGAGGCAGAAATATCGATGGTTTGGTTAGGTTAGGTTAGGTTAGGTTAGGTTAGGTTAGCAAGCTCTTTCGAAACGTAAAAAAAAAGCAATTTTTTGACGTTTCGTGAGAGCTAGGCTCACGTGTGGGGTGTCAAAAGATGCGTCTCCGCGCGGGTTAACTAAATGAACTGGAATAAAAATTTCAACGAAACAAAAATTTTGCACAGTGGGCCAAAAACCAGTTTCTAACATAAAGCTGCGATGGTCAATTTTTATAGTCGGGATAGCAGGAGCTAACCTGCATTATAATTAATATGCAAAAACTAGGTAAAAAAAGCTCTCCTGGAGGCAGAAATATCGATGGTTTGGTTAGGTTAGGTTAGGTTAGTTAGGTTAGGTTAGGTTAGCAAGCTCTTTCGAAACGTAAAAAAAAAGCATTTTTTTGACGTTTCGTGAGAGCTAGGCTCACGTGTGGGGTGTTTAAAGATGCGTCTCCGCGCGGGTTAACTAAATGAACTGGAATAAAAATTTCAACGAAACAAAAATTTTGCACAGTGGGCCAAAAACCAGTTTCTAACATAAAGCTGTGATGGTCAATTTTTATAGTCGGGATAGCAGGAGCTAACCTGCATTATAAATAATATGCAAAAAACTAGGTAAAAAAAGCTCTCCTGGAGGCAGAAATATCGATGGTTTGGTTAGGTTAGGTTAGGTTAGTTAGGTTAGGTTAGGTTAGCAAGCTCTTTCGAAACGTAAAAAAAAAGCAATTTTTTGACGTTTCGTGAGAGCTAGGCTCACGTGTGGGGTGTCAAAAGATGCGTCTCCGCGCGGGTTAACTAAATGAACTGGAATAAAAATTTCAACGAAACAAAAATTTTGCACAGTGGGCCAAAAACCAGTTTCTAACATAAAGCTGCGATGGTCAATTTTTATAGTCGGGATAGCAGGAGCTAACCTGTATTATAATTAATATGCAAAAAACTAGGTAAAAAAAGCTCTCCTGGAGGCAGAAATATCGATGGTTTGGTTAGGTTAGGTTAGGTTAGTTAGGTTAGGTTAGCAAGCTCTTTCGAAACGTAAAAAAAAGCAATTTTTTGACGTTTCGTGAGAGCTAGGCTCACGTGTGGGGTGTCAAAAGATGCGTCTCCGCGGGGGTTAACTAAATGAACTGGAATAAAAATTTCAACGAAACAAAAATTTTGCACAGTGGGCCAAAAACCAGTTTCTAACATAAAGCTGCGATGGTCAATTTTTATAGTCGGGATAGCAGGAGCTAACCTGCATTATAATTAATATGCAAAAAACTAGGTAAAAAAAGCTCTCCTGGAGGCAGAAATATCGATGGTTTGGTTAGGTTAGGTTAGGTTAGTTAGGTTAGGTTAGGTTAGCAAGCTCTTTCGAAACGTAAAAAAAAGCAATTTTTTGACGTTTCGTGAGAGCTAGGCTCACGTGTGGGGTGTCAAAAGATGCGTCTCCGCGCGGGTTAACTAAATGAACTGGAATAAAAATTTCAACGAAACAAAAATTTTGCACAGTGGGCCAAAAACCAGTTTCTAACATAAAGCTGCGATGGTCAATTTTTATAGTCGGGATAGCAGGAGCTAACCTGCATTATAATTAATATGCAAAAAACTAGGTAAAAAAAGCTCTCCTGGAGGCAGAAATATCGATGGTTTGGTTAGGTTAGGTTAGGTTAGTTAGGTTAGGTTAGGTTAGCAAGCTCTTTCGAAACGTAAAAAAAAAGCAATTTTTTGACGTTTCGTGAGAGCTAGGCTCACGTGTGGGGTGTCAAAAGATGCGTCTCCGCGCGGGTTAACTAAATGAACTGGAATAAAAATTTCAACGAAACAAAAATTTTGCACAGTGGGCCAAAAACCAGTTTCTAACATAAAGCTGCGATGGTCAATTTTTATAGTCGGGATAACAGGAGCTAACCTGCATTATAATTAATATGCAAAAACTAGGTAAAAAAAGCTCTCCTGGAGGCAGAAATATCGATGGTTTGGTTAGGTTAGGTTAGGTTAGTTAGGTTAGGTTAGGTTAGCAAGCTCTTTCGAAACGTAAAAAAAAAGCAATTTTTTGACGTTTCGTGAGAGCTAGGCTCACGTGTGGGGTGTCAAAAGATGCGTCTCCGCGCGGGTTAACTAAATGAACTGGAATAAAAATTTCAACGAAACAAAAATTTTGCACAGTGGGCCAAAAACCAGTTTCTAACATAAAGCTGTGATGGTCAATTTTTATAGTCGGGATAACAGGAGCTAACCTGCATTATAATTAATATGCAAAAAACTAGGTAAAAAAAGCTCTCCTGGAGGCAGAAATATCGATGGTTTGGTTAGGTTAGGTTAGGTTAGTTAGGTTAGGTTAGGTTAGCAAGCTCTTTCGAAACGTAAAAAAAAAGCAATTTTTTGACGTTTCGTGAGAGCTAGGCTCACGTGTGGGGTGTCAAAAGATGCGTCTCCGCGCGGGTTAACTAAATGAACTGGAATAAAAATTTCAACGAAACAAAAATTTTGCACAGTGGGCCAAAAACCAGTTTCTAACATAAAGCTGCGATGGTCAATTTTTATAGTCGGGATAGCAGGAGCTAACCTGCATTATAATTAATATGCAAAAAACTAGGTAAAAAAAGCTCTCCTGGAGGCAGAAATATCGATGGTTTGGTTAGGTTAGGTTAGGTTAGTTAGGTTAGGTTAGGTTAGCAAGCTCTTTCGAAACGTAAAAAAAAAGCAATTTTTTGACGTTTCGTGAGAGCTAGGCTCACGTGTGGGGTGTCAAAAGATGCGTCTCCGCGCGGGTTAACTAAATGAACTGGAATAAAAATTTCAACGAAACAAAAATTTTGCACAGTGGGCCAAAAACCAGTTTCTAACATAAAGCTGCGATGGTCAATTTTTATAGTCGGGATAGCAGGAGCTAACCTGCATTATAATTTTATTAATATGCAAAAAACTAAGTAAAAAAAGCTCTCCTGGAGGCAGAAATATCGATGGTTTGGTTAGGTTAGGTTAGGTTAGTTAGGTTAGGTTAGGTTAGCAAGCTCTTTCGAAACGTAAAAAAAAAGCAATTTTTTGACGTTTCGTGAGAGCTAGGCTCACGTGTGGGGTGTCAAAAGATGCGTCTCCGCGCGGGTTAACTAAATGAACTGGAATAAAAATTTCAACGAAACAAAAATTTTGCACAGTGGGCCAAAAACCAGTTTCTAACATAAAGCTGCGATGGTCAATTTTTATAGTCGGGATAGCAGAAGCTAACCTGCATTATAATTAATATGCAAAAAACTAGGTAAAAAAAGCTCTCCTGGAGGCAGAAATATCGATGGTTTGGTTAGGTTAGGTTAGGTTAGTTAGGTTAGGTTAGGTTAGCAAGCTCTTTCGAAACGTAAAACAAAAGCAATTTGTTGACGTTTCGTGAGAGCTAGGCTCACGTGTGGCGTGTCAAAAGATGCGTCTCCGCGCGGGTTAACTAAATGAACTGGAATAAAAATTTCAACGAAACAAAAATTTTGCACAGTGGGCCAAAAACCAGTTTCTAACATAAAGCTGCGATGGTCAATTTTTATAGTCGGGATAGCAGGAGCTAACCTGCATTATAATTAATATGCAAAAAACTAGGTAAAAAAAGCTCTCCTGGAGGCAGAAATATCGATGGTTTGGTTAGGTTAGGTTAGGTTAGTTAGGTTAGGTTAGGTTAGCAAGCTCTTTCGAAACGTAAAAAAAAAGCAATTTTTTGACGTTTCGTGAGAGCTAGGCTCACGTGTGGGGTGTCAAAAGATGCGTCTCCGCGCGGGTTAACTAAATGAACTGGAATAAAAATTTCAACGAAACAAAAATTTTGCACAGTGGGCCAAAAACCAGTTTCTAACATAAAGCTGCGATGGTCAATTTTTATAGTCGGGATAGCAGGAGCTAACCTGCATTATAATTAATATGCCAAAAACTAGGTAAAAAAAGCTCTCCTGGAGGCAGAAATATCGATGGTTTGGTTAGGTTAGGTTAGGTTAGTTAGGTTAGGTTAGGTTAGCAAGCTCTTTCGAAACGTAAAAAAAAGCAATTTTTTGACGTTTCGTGAGAGCTAGGCTCACGTGTGGGGTGTCAAAAGATGCGTCTCCGCGCGGGTTAACTAAATGAACTGGAATAAAAATTTCAACGAAACAAAAATTTTGCACAGTGGGCCAAAAACCAGTTTCTAACATAAAGCTGCGATGGTCAATTTTTATAGTCGGGATAGCAGGAGCTAACCTGCATTATAATTAATATGCAAAAAACTAGGTAAAAAAAGCTCTCCTGGAGGCAGAAATATCGATGGTTTGGTTAGGTTAGGTTAGGTTAGTTAGGTTAGGTTAGGTTAGCAAGCTCTTTCGAAACGTAAAAAAAAAGCAATTTTTTGACGTTTCGTGAGAGCTAGGCTCACGTGTGGGGTGTCAAAAGATGCGTCTCCGCGCGGGTTAACTAAATGAACTGGAATAAAAATTTCAACGAAACAAAAATTTTGCACAGTGGGCCAAAAACCAGTTTCTAACATAAAGCTGCGATGGTCAATTTTTATAGTCGGGATAGCAGGAGCTAACCTGCATTATAATTAATATGCAAAAAACTAGGTAAAAAAAGCTCTCCTGGAGGCAGAAATATCGATGGTTTGGTTAGGTTAGGTTAGGTTAGTTAGGTTAGGTTAGGTTAGCAAGCTCTTTCGAAACGTAAAAAAAAGCAATTTTTTGACGTTTCGTGAGAGCTAGGCTCACGTGTGGGGTGTCAAAAGATGCGTCTCCGCGCGGGTTAACTAAATGAACTGGAATAAAAATTTCAACGAAACAAAAATTTTGCACAGTGGGCCAAAAACCAGTTTCTAACATAAAGCTGCGATGGTCAATTTTTATAGTCGGGATAGCAGGAGCTAACCTGCATTATAATTAATATGCAAAAAACTAGGTAAAAAAAGCTCTCCTGGAGGCAGAAATATCGATGGTTTGGTTAGGTTAGGTTAGGTTAGCAAGCTCTTTCGAAACGTAAAAAAAAGCAATTTTTTGACGTTTCGTGAGAGCTAGGCTCACGTGTGGGGTGTCAAAAGATGCGTCTCCGCGCGGGATAACTAAATGAACTGGAATAAAAATTTCAACGAAACAAAAATTTTGCACAGTGGGCCAAAAACCAGTTTCTAACATAAAGCTGCGATGGTCAATTTTTATAGTCGGGATAGCAGGAGCTAACCTGCATTATAATTAATATGCAAAAAACTAGGTAAAAAAAGCTCTCCTGGAGGCAGAAATATCGATGGTTTGGTTAGGTTAGGTTAGGTTAGTTAGGTTAGGTTAGGTTAGCAAGCTCTTTCGAAACGTAAAAAAAAAGCAATTTTTTGACGTTTCGTGAGAGCTAGGCTCACGTGTGGGGTGTCAAAAGATGCGTCTCCGCGCGGGTTAACTAAATGAACTGGAATAAAAATTTCAACGAAACAAAAATTTTGCACAGTGGGCCAAAAACCAGTTTCTAACATAAAGCTGCGATGGTCAATTTTTATAGTCGGGATAGCAGGAGCTAACCTGCATTATAATTAATATGCAAAAAACTAGGTAAAAAAAGCTCTCCTGGAGGCAGAAATATCGATGGTTTGGTTAGGTTAGGTTAGGTTAGTTAGGTTAGGTTAGGTTAGCAAGCTCTTTCGAAACGTAAAAAAAAAGCAATTTTTTGACGTTTCGTGAGAGCTAGGCTCACGTGTGGGGTGTCAAAAGATGCGTCTCCGCGCGGGTTAACTAAATGAACTGGAATAAAAATTTCAACGAAACAAAAATTTTGCACAGTGGGCCAAAAACCAGTTTCTAACATAAAGCTGCGATGGTCAATTTTTATAGTCGGGATAGCAGGAGCTAACCTGCATTATAATTAATATGCAAAAAACTAGGTAAAAAAAGCTCTCCTGGAGGCAGAAATATCGATGGTTTGGTTAGGTTAGGTTAGGTTAGTTAGGTTAGGTTAGGTTAGCAAGCTCTTTCGAAACGTAAAAAAAAAGCAATTTTTTGACGATTCGTGAGAGCTAGGCTCACGTGTGGGGTGTCAAAAGATGCGTCTCCGCGCGGGTTAACTAAATGAACTGGAATAAAAATTTCAACGAAACAAAAATTTTGCACAGTGGGCCAAAAAACCAGTTTCTAACATAAAGCTGCGATGGTCAATTTTTATAGTCGGGATAGCAGGAGCTAACCTGCATTATAATTAATATGCCAAAAACTAGGTAAAAAAAGCTCTCCTGGAGGCAGAAATATCGATGGTTTGGTTAGGTTAGGTTAGGTTAGTTAGGTTAGGTTAGGTTAGCAAGCTCTTTCGAAACGTAAAAAAAAAGCAATTTTTTTGACGTTTTCGTGAGAGCTAGGCTCACGTGTGGGGTGTCAGATGCGTCTCCGCGCGGGTTAACTAAATGAACTGGAATAAAAATTTCAACGAAACAAAAATTTTGCACAGTGGGCCAAAAACCAGTTTCTAACATAAAGCTGCGATGGTCAATTTTTATAGTCGGGATAGCAGGAGCTAACCTGCATTATAATTAATATGCAAAAAACTAGGTAAAAAAAGCTCTCCTGGAGGCAGAAATATCGATGGTTTGGTTAGGTTAGGTTAGGTTAGTTAGGTTAGGTTAGGTTAGCAAGCTCTTTCGAAACGTAAAAAAAAAGCAATTTTTTGACGTTTCGTGAGAGCTAGGCTCACGTGTGGGGTGTCAAAAGATGCGTCTCCGCGCGGGTTAACTAAATGAACTGGAATAAAAATTTCAACGAAACAAAAATTTTGCACAGTGGGCCAAAAACCAGTTTCTAACATAAAGCTGCGATGGTCAATTTTTATAGTCGGGATAGCAGGAGCTAACCTGCATTATAATTAATATGCAAAAAACTAGGTAAAAAAAGCTCTCCTGGAGGCAGAAATATCGATGGTTTGGTTAGGTTAGGTTAGGTTAGTTAGGTTAGGTTAGGTTAGCAAGCTCTTTCGAAACGTAAAAAAAAAGCAATTTTTTGACGTTTCGTGAGAGCTAGGCTCACGTGTGGGGTGTCAAAAGATGCGTCTCCGCGCGGGTTAACTAAATGAACTGGAATAAAAATTTCAACGAAACAAAAATTTTGCACAGTGGGCCAAAAACCAGTTTCTAACATAAAGCTGCGATGGTCAATTTTTATAGTCGGGATAGCAGGAGCTAACCTGCATTATAATTAATATGCAAAAAACTAGGTAAAAAAAGCTCTCCTGGAGGCAGAAATATCGATGGTTTGGTTAGGTTAGGTTAGGTTAGTTAGGTTAGGTTAGGTTAGCAAGCTCTTTCGAAACGTAAAAAAAAAGCAATTTTTTGACGATTCGTGAGAGCTAGGCTCACGTGTGGGGTGTCAAAAGATGCGTCTCCGCGCGGGTTAACTAAATGAACTGGAATAAAAATTTCAACGAAACAAAAATTTTGCACAGTGGGCCAAAAACCAGTTTCTAACATAAAGCTGCGATGGTCAATTTTTATAGTCGGGATAGCAGGAGCTAACCTGCATTATAATTAATATGCAAAAAACTAGGTAAAAAAAGCTCTCCTGGAGGCAGAAATATCGATGGTTTGGTTAGGTTAGGTTAGGTTAGTTAGGTTAGGTTAGGTTAGCAAGCTCTTTCGAAACGTAAAAAAAAAGCAATTTTTTGACGTTTCGTGAGAGCTAGGCTCACGTGAGGGGTGTCAAAAGATGCGTCTCCGCGCGGGTTAACTAAATGAACTGGAATAAAAATTTCAACGAAACAAAAATTTTGCACAGTGGGCCAAAAACCAGTTTCTAACATAAAGCTGCGATGGTCAATTTTTATAGTCGGGATAGCAGGAGCTAACCTGCATTATAATTAATATGCAAAAAACTAGGTAAAAAAAGCTCTCCTGGAGGCAGAAATATCGATGGTTTGGTTAGGTTAGGTTAGGTTAGTTAGGTTAGGTTAGGTTAGCAAGCTCTTTCGAAACGTAAAAAAAAAGCAATTTTTTGACGTTTCGTGAGAGCTAGGCTCACGTGTGGGGTGTCAAAAGATGCGTCTCCGCGCGGGTTAACTAAATGAACTGGAATAAAAATTTCAACGAAACAAAAATTTTGCACAGTGGGCCAAAAACCAGTTTCTAACATAAAGCTGCGATGGTCAATTTTTATAGTCGGGATAGCAGAAGCTAACCTGCATTATAATTAATATGCAAAAAACTAGGTAAAAAAAGCTCTACTGGAGGCAGAAATATCGATGGTTTGGTTAGGTTAGGTTAGGTTAGTTAGGTTAGGTTAGGTTAGCAAGCTCTTTCGAAACGTAAAAAAAAAGCAATTTGTTGACGTTTCGTGAGAGCTAGGCTCACGTGTGGGGTGTCAAAAGATGCGTCTCCGCGCGGGTTAACTAAATGAACTGGAATAAAAATTTCAACGAAACAAAAATTTTGCACAGTGGGCCAAAAACCAGTTTCTAACATAAAGCTGCGATGGTCAATTTTTATAGTCGGGATAGCAGGAGCTAACCTGCATTATAATTAATATGCAAAAAACTAGGTAAAAAAAGCTCTCCTGGAGGCAGAAATATCGATGGTTTGGTTAGGTTAGGTTAGGTTAGTTAGGTTAGGTTAGGTTAGCAAGCTCTTTCGAAACGTAAAAAAAAAGCAATTTTTTGACGTTTCGTGAGAGCTAGGCTCACGTGTGGGGTGTCAAAAGATGCGTCTCCGCGCGGGTTAACTAAATGAACTGGAATAAAAATTTCAACGAAACAAAAATTTTGCACAGTGGGCCAAAAACCAGTTTCTAACATAAAGCTGCGATGGTCAATTTTTATAGTCGGGATAGCAGGAGCTAACCTGCATTATAATTAATATGCCAAAAACTAGGTAAAAAAAGCTCTCCTGGAGGCAGAAATATCGATGGTTTGGTTAGGTTAGGTTAGGTTAGTTAGGTTAGGTTAGGTTAGCAAGCTCTTTCGAAACGTAAAAAAAAGCAATTTTTTGACGTTTCGTGAGAGCTAGGCTCACGTGTGGGGTGTCAAAAGATGCGTCTCCGCGCGGGTTAACTAAATGAACTGGAATAAAAATTTCAACGAAACAAAAATTTTGCACAGTGGGCCAAAAACCAGTTTCTAACATAAAGCTGCGATGGTCAATTTTTATAGTCGGGATAGCAGGAGCTAACCTGCATTATAATTAATATGCAAAAAACTAGGTAAAAAAAGCTCTCCTGGAGGCAGAAATATCGATGGTTTGGTTAGGTTAGGTTAGGTTAGTTAGGTTAGGTTAGGTTAGCAAGCTCTTTCGAAACGTAAAAAAAAGCAATTTTTTGACGTTTCGTGAGAGCTAGGCTCACGTGTGGGGTGTCAAAAGATGCGTCTCCGCGCGGGTTAACTAAATGAACTGGAATAAAAATTTCAACGAAACAAAAATTTTGCACAGTGGGCCAAAAACCAGTTTCTAACATAAAGCTGCGATGGTCAATTTTTATAGTCGGGATAGCAGGAGCTAACCTGCATTATAATTAATATGCAAAAAACTAGGTAAAAAAAGCTCTCCTGGAGGCAGAAATATCGATGGTTTGGTTAGGTTAGGTTAGGTTAGTTAGGTTAGGTTAGGTTAGCAAGCTCTTTCGAAACGTAAAAAAAAGCAATTTTTTGACGTTTCGTGAGAGCTAGGCTCACGTGTGGGGTGTCAAAAGATGCGTCTCCGCGCGGGTTAACTAAATGAACTGGAATAAAAATTTCAACGAAACAAAAATTTTGCACAGTGGGCCAAAAACCAGTTTCTAACATAAAGCTGCGATGGTCAATTTTTATAGTCGGGATAGCAGGAGCTAACCTGCATTATAATTAATATGCAAAAAACTAGGTAAAAAAAGCTCTCCTGGAGGCAGAAATATCGATGGTTTGGTTAGGTTAGGTTAGGTTAGTTAGGTTAGGTTAGGTTAGCAAGCTCTTTCGAAACGTAAAAAAAAAGCAATTTTTTGACGTTTCGTGAGAGCTAGGCTCACGTGTGGGGTGTCAAAAGATGCGTCTCCGCGCGGGTTAACTAAATGAACTGGAATAAAAATTTCAACGAAACAAAAATTTTGCACAGTGGGCCAAAAACCAGTTTCTAACATAAAGCTGCGATGGTCAATTTTTATAGTCGGGATAGCAGGAGCTAACCTGCATTATAATTAATATGCAAAAAACTAGGTAAAAAAAGCTCTCCTGGAGGCAGAAATATCGATGGTTTGGTTAGGTTAGGTTAGGTTAGTTAGGTTAGGTTAGGTTAGCAAGCTCTTTCGAAACGTAAAAAAAAAGCAATTTTTTGACGATTCGTGAGAGCTAGGCTCACGTGTGGGGTGTCAAAAGATGCGTCTCCGCGCGGGTTAACTAAATGAACTGGAATAAAAATTTCAACGAAACAAAAATTTTGCACAGTGGGCCAAAAACCAGTTTCTAACATAAAGCTGCGATGGTCAATTTTTATAGTCGGGATAGCAGGAGCTAACCTGCATTATAATTAATATGCAAAAAACTAGGTAAAAAAAGCTCTCCTGGAGGCAGAAATATCGATGGTTTGGTTAGGTTAGGTTAGGTTAGTTAGGTTAGGTTAGGTTAGCAAGCTCTTTCGAAACGTAAAAAAAAAGCAATTTTTTGACGTTTCGTGAGAGCTAGGCTCACGTGAGGGGTGTCAAAAGATGCGTCTCCGCGCGGGTTAACTAAATGAACTGGAATAAAAATTTCAACGAAACAAAAATTTTGCACAGTGGGCCAAAAACCAGTTTCTAACATAAAGCTGCGATGGTCAATTTTTATAGTCGGGATAGCAGGAGCTAACCTGCATTATAATTAATATGCAAAAAACTAGGTACAAAAAGCTCTCCTGGAGGCAGAAATATCGATGGTTTGGTTAGGTTAGGTAAGGTTAGTTAGGTTAGGTTAGGTTAGCAAGCTCTTTCGAAACGTAAAAAAAAGCAATTTTTTGACGTTTCGTGAGAGCTAGGCTCACGTGTGGGGTGTCAAAAGATGCGTCTCCGCGCGGGTTAACTAAATGAACTGGAATAAAAATTTCAACGAAACAAAAATTTTGCACAGTGGGCCAAAAACCAGTTTCTAACATAAAGCTGCGATGGTCAATTTTTATAGTCGGGATAGCAGGAGCTAACCTGCATTATAATTAATATGCAAAAAACTAGGTAAAAAAAGCTCTCCTGGAGGCAGAAATATCGATGGTTTGGTTAGGTTAGGTTAGGTTAGTTAGGTTAGGTTAGGTTAGCAAGCTCTTTCGAAACGTAAAAAAAAGCAATTTTTTGACGTTTCGTGAGAGCTAGGCTCACGTGTGGGGTGTCAAAAGATGCGTCTCCGCGCGGGTTAACTAAATGAACTGGAATAAAAATTTCAACGAAACAAAAATTTTGCACAGTGGGCCAAAAACCAGTTTCTAACATAAAGCTGCGATGGTCAATTTTTATAGTCGGGATAGCAGGAGCTAACCTGCATTATAATTAATATGCAAAAAACTAGGTACAAAAAGCTCTCCTGGAGGCAGAAATATCGATGGTTTGGTTAGGTTAGGTAAGGTTAGTTAGGTTAGGTTAGGTTAGCAAGCTCTTTCGAAACGTAAAAAAAAGCAATTTTTTGACGTTTCGTGAGAGCTAGGCTCACGTGTGGGGTGTCAAAAGATGCGTCTCCGCGCGGGTTAACTAAATGAACTGGAATAAAAATTTCAACGAAACAAAAATTTTGCACAGTGGGCCAAAAACCAGTTTCTAACATAAAGCTGCGATGGTCAATTTTTATAGTCGGGATAGCAGGAGCTAACCTGCATTATAATTAATATGCAAAAAACTAGGTAAAAAAAGCTCTCCTGGAGGCAGAAATATCGATGGTTTGGTTAGGTTAGGTTAGGTTAGTTAGGTTAGGTTAGGTTAGCAAGCTCTTTCGAAACGTAAAAAAAAGCAATTTTTTGACGTTTCGTGAGAGCTAGGCTCACGTGTGGGGTGTCAAAAGATGCGTCTCCGCGCGGGTTAACTAAATGAACTGGAATAAAAATTTCAACGAAACAAAAATTTTGCACAGTGGGCCAAAAACCAGTTTCTAACATAAAGCTGCGATGGTCAATTTTTATAGTCGGGATAGCAGGAGCTAACCTGCATTATAATTAATATGCAAAAAACTAGGTAAAAAAAGCTCTCCTGGAGGCAGAAATATCGATGGTTTGGTTAGGTTAGGTTAGGTTAGTTAGGTTAGGTTAGGTTAGCAAGCTCTTTCGAAACGTAAAAAAAAATCAATTTTTTGACGTTTCGTGAGAGCTAGGCTCACGTGTGGGGTGTCAAAAGATGCGTCTCCGCGCGGGTTAACTAAATGAACTGGAATAAAAATTTCAACGAAACAAAAATTTTGCACAGTGGGCCAAAAACCAGTTTCTAACATAAAGCTGCGATGGTCAATTTTTATAGTCGGGATAGCAGGAGCTAACCTGCATTATAATTAATATGCAAAAAACTAGGTAAAAAAAGCTCTCCTGGAGGCAGAAATATCGATGGTTTGGTTAGGTTAGGTTAGGTTAGTTAGGTTAGGTTAGGTTAGCAAGCTCTTTCGAAACGTAAAAAAAAAGCAATTTTTTGACGATTCGTGAGAGCTAGGCTCACGTGTGGGGTGTCAAAAGATGCGTCTCCGCGCGGGTTAACTAAATGAACTGGAATAAAAATTTCAACGAAACAAAAATTTTGCACAGTGGGCCAAAAACCAGTTTCTAACATAAAGCTGCGATGGTCAATTTTTATAGTCGGGATAGCAGGAGCTAACCTGCATTATAATTAATATGCAAAAAACTAGGTAAAAAAAGCTCTCCTGGAGGCAGAAATATCGATGGTTTGGTTAGGTTAGGTTAGGTTAGTTAGGTTAGGTTAGGTTAGCAAGCTCTTTCGAAACGTAAAAAAAAAGCAATTTTTTGACGTTTCGTGAGAGCTAGGCTCACGTGTGGGGTGTCAAAAGATGCGTCTCCGCGCGGGTTAACTAAATGAACTGGAATAAAAATTTCAACGAAACAAAAATTTTGCACAGTGGGCCAAAAACCAGTTTCTAACATAAAGCTGCGATGGTCAATTTTTATAGTCGGGATAGCAGGAGCTAACCTGCATTATAATTAATATGCAAAAAACTAGGTAAAAAAAGCTCTCCTGGAGGCAGAAATATCGATGGTTTGGTTAGGTTAGGTTAGGTTAGGTTAGCAAGCTCTTTCGAAACGTAAAAAAAAAGCAATTTTTTGACGTTTCGTGAGAGCTAGGCTCACGTGTGGGGTGTCAAAAGATGCGTCTCCGCGCGGGTTAACTAAATGAACTGGAATAAAAATTTCAACGAAACAAAAATTTTGCACAGTGGGCCAAAAACCAGTTTCTAACATAAAGCTGCGATGGTCAATTTTTATAGTCGGGATAGCAGGAGCTAACCTGCATTATAATTAATATGCAAAAAACTAGGTACAAAAAGCTCTCCTGGAGGCAGAAATATCGATGGTTTGGTTAGGTTAGGTAAGGTTAGTTAGGTTAGGTTAGGTTAGCAAGCTCTTTCGAAACGTAAAAAAAAGCAATTTTTTGACGTTTCGTGAGAGCTAGGCTCACGTGTGGGGTGTCAAAAGATGCGTCTCCGCGCGGGTTAACTAAATGAACTGGAATAAAAATTTCAACGAAACAAAAATTTTGCACAGTGGGCCAAAAACCAGTTTCTAACATAAAGCTGCGATGGTCAATTTTTATAGTCGGGATAGCAGGAGCTAACCTGCATTATAATTAATATGCAAAAAACTAGGTAAAAAAAGCTCTCCTGGAGGCAGAAATATCGATGGTTTGGTTAGGTTAGGTTAGGTTAGTTAGGTTAGGTTAGGTTAGCAAGCTCTTTCGAAACGTAAAAAAAAGCAATTTTTTGACGTTTCGTGAGAGCTAGGCTCACGTGTGGGGTGTCAAAAGATGCGTCTCCGCGCGGGTTAACTAAATGAACTGGAATAAAAATTTCAACGAAACAAAAATTTTGCACAGTGGGCCAAAAACCAGTTTCTAACATAAAGCTGCGATGGTCAATTTTTATAGTCGGGATAGCAGGAGCTAACCTGCATTATAATTAATATGCAAAAAACTAGGTAAAAAAAGCTCTCCTGGAGGCAGAAATATCGATGGTTTGGTTAGGTTAGGTTAGGTTAGTTAGGTTTTTTTTTTTTTTTTTTTTTTTTGGGGGGTGGGAAATCATCCAATGACTTCTTCCGCTCTGGGGTGGAGCGGAAGGGTGTGTCAGACTTTTACTGACTAAAACCCACCCCTGTTCCTCCCTGCCTCGAGTGCCCGGGGGCGAGGTAACTCTTTCGAATTTATCCTCCACCCCCGGGCAGGCACCGGCCTTGGCAGGCCCCTACACTTGGCTGACAACTCTTTGAGGCGCGCGTGGAACACTACGCGCCGTCGACTCTCGGGCCTGGTGCTGATCGGGCGGCGAGTTACCCGCTACTCGCCGTCCGCAGGCCCGGGTCTACGGTGGCCGGAGATCGTCTCGCGGCCCCTGGCGTCTCCTGCGGCGGTCGCGGCTGGGGGCGCTAGGGCGACTCGGCCGTTGCTGAGCCTCCCTAACGTGTGCCGCCTCCCTCTTCGCGAGCATTACTGCTTCGCAGAAGGAGGAGACGGCCTCCCATTCCCTCTCGCTCCGTACCATGGCCTGAACCAGGGCACGGCGCGAGAGGTCGCTGTCGCCTATCGCATCCACGAGGACACGGCGGTGCTCTGCCCAAGCGGGGCAAACCTCCACCGTATGCTCCACCGTGTCCTCTGGGCGATCCTCGCAGTGGAAACACTCAGGGGTCTCCTCCGCCCTGATCCGACACAGGTACCTCCCGAAACAGCCGTGTCCGGTGAGCACCTGCGTCAGGCGGAAGGTGAGGGCGCCGTGACGCCTCTCCAACCACTCCTCAAAGAGGGGCACCACCGCCTCGATGGTGGCGTGCCCAGCGCTGGGTTGCGACAGTCGCTCTCTCCATGTCACCATGAGATCCTGCCGGAGCTCGGTCCGCCGAGCCGCGAGTTGTCGCGGCAGCGGAGTTTCGCCCCGGCGTTTGGCCTCCTCGCGCCACTCGTACAGGTGCGCGAGGATTTTTGCCTCCAGATCCCACGGTGACAGTCCGGCAAGGAGGCTCGCCGCCTCACGGGAGATCGTGCGGTATCCGCGGATGATTCGGATCGCCATGACCCTCTGGGACGCGTTCATCAGGCGAGCTGATCGCTGCCTCAACGAACGCGCCCACACCGGTGCCCCGTAGAGAGCCATGGACCGCACGATCCCCGCGTAGAGCCTCCGGCAGGAGGCATTTGGCCCCCTCAGATTGGGTAGGAGCCGCTTCAAGGCGGCCCCGGCCCTGTCCAATCTGGGAGCCAAACGTCGAAAATGTTCGACAAAGTTCCACCGGCTGTCGAGGACGAGTCCCAGGTACTTCATCGTACCCTCGACGCCGATGCGAACCCCTCCTACCGTGATCTGGGAACCCGCAGGTGGCGCGTTCCGACGACCATGAAAACACATGGCCTCGGACTTGTGCAATGCCACCTCGAGTCCCAGTTGCCGGATCCTCTCTATGACTGTCGCAACCCCGCGTGTCATAAGTTCGGCCGCCGCCTCGTGCGACCTCCCCTGCGCTAAGACCAGCGTGTCGTCAGCGTAGCACACTACGCTGACGCCAGCGGGGAGGTCGGCGCGCAGCACCCAGTCGTATCCGATGTTCCACAAGGGCGGCCCCAGGACCGATCCCTGTGGAACACCGCACGACATCTCTCGCCGGTTCCATACTCCCTGATGACCGGGGTAGATGACGGCTCTGTCCGTCAGATACGCCTCGACTACGCGACGGAGGTAGGGCGGCACCCGGTGATACCGGAGTGCCTCCACTATACAACTCCAGGGCAGGGTGTTGAAGGCATTGGCGATGTCCAGAGACACCGCCAAGACGACCCTACCCCGGGCCACTGCATCCCCCGTCGTGAGGGCTCTTACGCGCATGACTGCGTCCACCGTGGAGCGCCCCCTGCGGAAGCCGTACTGGCTCTCCGCCAGGTCCGGCCCCACCCGCACCAGCTGCCCGACGAGGCGGTCTGCAATTACTCTTTCAAAGAGCTTGCCCACCTCGTCGAGCAGCACAATGGGCCGGTAAGCGGACGGAGAGTCCGCAGGGCGCCCCACCTTCTTGATCAGGACCAGCTTCCCCGTCTTCCACCGACGTGGAAACTGGCCCCTCTCTAAGCATGCGCTTAAAAGCCCTCTGAGTCGAGGCCCGAGAGCCTCTTGCAAGGCCAGGACCCAGGCTTTCCCATGAAAGCCATCGGGTCCTGGGGCGGTGTTTTTGGCATTCAGCCTACGCACCGCCGCTCTCAGCTCTACCTCGGTCACCTCGGGAGCATCGTCGTCGTCGTCGTCGTCGTCCTGGTCCGCGTCAGATACCGCAGGAGACGGAGCCATAGGCGGAGGAGTATGTTCCCCTCGCGAGGGGAACAGAGCGCTCACCACGCCCTCCACGATCTGTGGCCGGAGACTCTGCGTCAGTGGGGGGGCCCATGGGCGGAGTTTCCCCCGCACCGCTAGATACGGGCGCCCCCATGGGTCTCTGTTCAGAGTCTCCAGCGACTCCTCGCGGGCCGATCTCTTGGCCCGCAAGATCTCCGTTCGGAGGGCGATCCTCGCAGCTCTGTACCCCTCGTATAGCTCCGCCTCGACGGCTTCCGTTTCCGGCGTGCGGTTACGGAGCCGTCTGCGGTACCTGGTGTACCGGCGTCGCGCGGTAATACACCCTTGGCGTAAAGCCGTAAGCGCCGGCGACCACCAGTACACCTGTCGCCGAGCAGAAGGCTGGACCCGGGGCATTGCCACGTCACATATCTCGGACATGGCCTCCTGGAACCACTCTGCCTCGTCGTCTATGTCGGCAGGCCTGTTCGGTGATGTCACCCAGGCCTGCACGATCGAGGCCTCCAGGAGTAGCTCCCGGTCCAGCTGCTTCAGCGACCAACGCGGACCGCTCGGGGTCTGTCCGACCGGCGGCACGCTGGAGGTCTGGGCGGAAACGTCAAACCGGATGTACCGATGATCGGAAGACGTCTCCACCTCCTCCAGAACGCGCCAGTCAAGTACGCGCGGTGACAGAGCGGGGCTGGCGAACGAGAGGTCCACCACCGATTCGCCCTGCCACCGCACGCACGTGGGGACAGAACCCCGGTTCAGGACGACCAGGCCTGTCTCCAGAGCCCAGTCCTCCACCATCCTGCCCCTTGCGTCCGTGAACCGGGAACCCCAAGCCAAGTTCTTGGCATTGAAGTCCCCGAGAACGAGCGCAGGGAGGGAACGGTATCCGACGACGACGTCTCTCAACTCCGCGAGGGAGTTGTGGAACTCGGCGAGAGTTCGGTTCGGGGAGAAGTACACCCCTACCACTACTATCTCCCCGAACCGTGCTGCCACGCAACCCCGACCCCTCTTGACCTCCTCGAGGGTCGGGGTACCGGCGGCGGCCGACGAAATGATGGTCACCGAGCCGTCCAGGTCCTCCACCCAGTCATCCCTGGGCGGGACATAGTACGGCTCGGGGACCACGGCGATGTTAATCGACCACTGCGCCATGCTCTGGAACAACAGGTCCTGAGCATCGGCGCAGTGGTTGATGTTCGCCTGGAGGAGGCGTAATGGGGCCGTTATTGGCATTCCATTACAGCCTCCTCCTCCCCAGCCCTCTGCGAGGGTCCAGCCACCGCGATGTTTGCGGTGGCGACGACGGCTGTGGGGGCAGCGTCGGCGGAAGCGGCGACGGCGGCGGTTGCGACGGTGGCGGTGGTGGTGGTGGTGGTGGAGGGCCTGCCCCTGGCCCTGGTCTTGGCGGGTGGGGCGCAGGTCCTGCTCCCAGCCCGGTGATCGGCCGGCTTGCCAGCTGCCGCACATGCTGCGCAGTGCGGCGCGGCCTCACAGGAGCCGGCCTTGTGACCGGGCCGACCACAGCGGAAGCAGCTGTTCCCTCTGTCCACCTCCGAGGTGCACCTCGCTGCCACGTGGTCGCCCACATGGCAGCGGAAGCACCTCAGAGGTCTGGGTTCCAGCAGCTTCACCTGCGCAGACACCCAGCCCACCAAGAGCCTTCGGCCCTTCCCAGTGATTTGGCTCGCCGCCGACACGGGGCAGCTCACCGTTACGGTGAGAAGCCCCGCGCGATCAGGACGGAGAGTGCCTACCCTCACCTGCTCGGCAGGGCACCCTCCAGTCCTGGCGACGGCGGCCTTCACCTCCGCCTCCGTCACAGAGTCGTCCAGGCCCATAATGCGCATGTCTGCGCTCTTGGTGGGCCTGGACACTCGAGCCTCGTCGACCAGCAACGCCCTGATCTTTTCAGCCAGGGCGTCAGCAGCTGGGCCGCTGGAGGCGCCGGGGACCTCCAGCATCCGGGCTCCGGTCTTGGTGACCTTCACCCGAACGCCGTCGGCACACCCCACCTCCTCGAGGCTCACCGCCGCCTTGGTTTTGGCGAGCACGCTGCGGTAGGTCACGCCCTTCTGGATCGCTTCCGGCTGCAGCGTAATTACCACAGCCGCGGACCTCGGGGCGCGGAGCCTGGCCGCAGCGGCCCGCTCCTTGCGCCGCTTCCGCCTCTCTCGGCGTTTGGCCGCCCTTTTGGCCTTTCCCGCCTTCTCTTTCTCCCCGGCCACTTGCCATTCGGCAGCCTCGGCCGGAGGAGGTTGGGAAGTCGGGGCAGGCTGTGACGGCCGTCTCGCCACCTGGGCTGGGGCCTTCGGGGCTTTCGCCGCCCGTGCAGCCGTCCCACCCGGTTTGGGCGGCGCCTTTGGCGCCTTCGGCGGGGCCGACCCCGCGGGTCTCAGCACAGACCCGCTGTCGGCCCGTCCCGCCGAACCCTGCTTGGGCGCAGCAGCCGCAGCGGCGGCAAATGAGCCCAGTGGCCGCTGGCCCAACGCCGGCTGACTCGCCGCCAGCGGGGGCCGCAGCACGATGCCCTCCAGCACGGAAAACCGCCTGTTGAAGCCATCCAGCTCCTGCCGCACCAGTTCGAGAACCTGGTTCTCCGCGGCGGGCAGGGGCTGACTCGGCCCGTGCTGGAGCTCATCCCGCGCGTCCCTCCGGGGGCCAGCTCCTCGTCGGAGCTCGGCCAGGTCTGCCCGGAGCCTCTGGTTCTCCTTCACCAGGTGCTCCGTAGTGGCGGTCAGGCGGGCGACCTCCGTCCGCAATTTGGACGTCTCGTCCGCAGACGAAGGCCCGCCGAAGCTCGCCTCCGCCGCCGCCACAATGGTGGCCGTGGCCGCGGATGTGGCCCTGCTCCTAGAGGAGCCAAGCCTCTTGTAGACCACATCCTTGATGGCGTTCACCACGACCCCCGCAAGCCTGTCCGCTCGCTCCGACTTGGAGCTGACAGAGAACGCCGATACTCCGCTTGAGGACCCCGAGATCGATACCCGGGGACCCTCAGCGGCGGACCGGCGCTCCTCCTCCTTGGCGAGTCTCAGGGCTCGCCTGCCACCCTTGGAGCCTTTCGACGGCCTCCCCGCCCCCCTACCCCTCGTGCTGGTGGGAACCTTGGGAGGCGGCGCCATCACCTCCGCGTCAGAGGACGACTCACGGCCGTCCCCTGCCTTGGAACGCTTCTGGTTCCGGAAGAACCGCGAGCCCTGACTCACGGCGCTTCCGGAAGCGCTCCCCTCCTCACGCTCCAGGCTCCTAAAGGAGCTCAGAGCGGCGAGTAGTGGTGCTGCGTCGGTCACCGACGCCGCACCACTCTCCGCCTCCTTGCCGACTTCGTTTTGGCTTGTTTCGCCCGACCGCGGCTTGTCGGGCGTCTTGAAGCTGAAGGAGATCATCTCCTGAAATGTAGGAGATGATCTGGAGCCTCCTCGGCTCTTGTTGTCGGGATTGTTCCCGACAGACGGATCCAGGTCGTCGTTAATGGGTGTAAGATCAAGCCCGCCCCCCCCAGCATACGAATGGGGGCGTGTCTGGGAGTCTATTACTGTAATCTTATTATTCATTTTGGTTTTTTCCTTTGGAGGGTGTGGTCCCTATCTCCTACCCTCTACCTCCCTATCCTCCTCTAACATATCGCATGGTCCACATTCACTCTCTCTCATTCACTCACTCACTCACACACTCTACCCCCCCAGTTTCGGCGCCACTCTCACAGTCGCATCTGATGAACAGATGCGTACCAGAGAGTAGCGACGAAGTTCCCCCAGGTTCCATGCCGTTAGGAGGCTCGAACAGCTTGCTCAAGCCTCCCAACGGCGCAGCCCTCTTGTGAGGCGCTAGCATTTGGACATCCCTCCAATACGCATCCCATAGCCACGCCTCCAAGCTGGGATTGGGTGGAGGTCGCATCCACTGGCAGTCGACGATGATCGACTGACAATGGACGCGACCCCCGGTGTGTTCCTCTTAGTCGGGCCTCTCCCCTGGAGCCTTCCGGCCCAAGTTAGTCACTCATGCCGGAAGTCCCCAGGATCATGGAGACCCATAAGCCCAACCACGACGGCAACGTAGAAACACTCGGTGGGGAGGTTAGTTAGGTTAGGTTAGGTTAGCAAGCTCTTTCGAAACGTAAAAAAAAAAAAAGCAATTTTTTGACGTTTCGTGAGAGCTAGGCTCACGTGTGGGGTGTCAAAAGATGCGTCTCCGCGCGGGTTAACTAAATGAACTGGAATAAAAATTTCAACGAAACAAAAATTTTGCACAGTGGGCCAAAAACCAGTTTCTAACATAAAGCTGCGATGGTCAATTTTTATAGTCGGGATAGCAGGAGCTAACCTGCATTATAATTAATATGCAAAAAACTAGGTAAAAAAAGCTCTCCTGGAGGCAGAAATATCGATGGTTTGGTTAGGTTAGGTTAGGTTAGTTAGGTTAGGTTAGGTTAGCAAGCTCTTTCGAAACGTAAAAAAAAAGCAATTTTTTGACGATTCGTGAGAGCTAGGCTCACGTGTGGGGTGTCAAAAGATGCGTCTCCGCGCGGGTTAACTAAATGAACTGGAATAAAAATTTCAACGAAACAAAAATTTTGCACAGTGGGCCAAAAACCAGTTTCTAACATAAAGCTGCGATGGTCAATTTTTATAGTCGGGATAGCAGGAGCTAACCTGCATTATAATTAATATGCAAAAAACTAGGTAAAAAAAGCTCTCCTGGAGGCAGAAATATCGATGGTTTGGTTAGGTTAGGTTAGGTTAGTTAGGTTAGGTTAGGTTAGCAAGCTCTTTCGAAACGTAAAAAAAAAGCAATTTTTTGACGTTTCGTGAGAGCTAGGCTCACGTGTGGGGTGTCAAAAGATGCGTCTCCGCGCGGGTTAACTAAATGAACTGGAATAAAAATTTCAACGAAACAAAAATTTTGCACAGTGGGCCAAAAACCAGTTTCTAACATAAAGCTGCGATGGTCAATTTTTATAGTCGGGATAGCAGGAGCTAACCTGCATTATAATTAATATGCAAAAAACTAGGTAAAAAAAGCTCTCCTGGAGGCAGAAATATCGATGGTTTGGTTAGGTTAGGTTAGGTTAGGTTAGCAAGCTCTTTCGAAACGTAAAAAAAAAGCAATTTTTTGACGTTTCGTGAGAGCTAGGCTCACGTGTGGGGTGTCAAAAGATGCGTCTCCGCGCGGGTTAACTAAATGAACTGGAATAAAAATTTCAACGAAACAAAAATTTTGCACAGTGGGCCAAAAACCAGTTTCTAACATAAAGCTGCGATGGTCAATTTTTATAGTCGGGATAGCAGGAGCTAACCTGCATTATAATTAATATGCAAAAAACTAGGTACAAAAAGCTCTCCTGGAGGCAGAAATATCGATGGTTTGGTTAGGTTAGGTAAGGTTAGTTAGGTTAGGTTAGGTTAGCAAGCTCTTTCGAAACGTAAAAAAAAGCAATTTTTTGACGTTTCGTGAGAGCTAGGCTCACGTGTGGGGTGTCAAAAGATGCGTCTCCGCGCGGGTTAACTAAATGAACTGGAATAAAAATTTCAACGAAACAAAAATTTTGCACAGTGGGCCAAAAACCAGTTTCTAACATAAAGCTGCGATGGTCAATTTTTATAGTCGGGATAGCAGGAGCTAACCTGCATTATAATTAATATGCAAAAAACTAGGTAAAAAAAGCTCTCCTGGAGGCAGAAATATCGATGGTTTGGTTAGGTTAGGTTAGGTTAGTTAGGTTAGGTTAGGTTAGCAAGCTCTTTCGAAACGTAAAAAAAAGCAATTTTTTGACGTTTCGTGAGAGCTAGGCTCACGTGTGGGGTGTCAAAAGATGCGTCTCCGCGCGGGTTAACTAAATGAACTGGAATAAAAATTTCAACGAAACAAAAATTTTGCACAGTGGGCCAAAAACCAGTTTCTAACATAAAGCTGCGATGATCAATTTTTATAGTCGGGATAGCAGGAGCTAACCTGCATTATAATTAATATGCAAAAAACTAGGTAAAAAAAGCTCTCCTGGAGGCAGAAATATCGATGGTTTGGTTAGGTTAGGTTAGGTTAGTTAGGTTAGGTTAGGTTAGCAAGCTCTTTCGAAACGTAAAAAAAAAGCAATTTTTTGACGTTTCGTGAGAGCTAGGCTCACGTGTGGGGTGTCAAAAGATGCGTCTCCGCGCGGGTTAACTAAATGAACTGGAATAAAAATTTCAACGAAACAAAAATTTTGCACAGTGGGCCAAAAACCAGTTTCTAACATAAAGCTGCGATGGTCAATTTTTATAGTCGGGATAGCAGGAGCTAACCTGCATTATAATTAATATGCAAAAAACTAGGTAAAAAAAGCTCTCCTGGAGGCAGAAATATCGATGGTTTGGTTAGGTTAGGTTAGGTTAGTTAGGTTAGGTTAGGTTAGCAAGCTCTTTCGAAACGTAAAAAAAAAGCAATTTTTTGACGATTCGTGAGAGCTAGGCTCACGTGTGGGGTGTCAAAAGATGCGTCTCCGCGCGGGTTAACTAAATGAACTGGAATAAAAATTTCAACAAAACAAAAATTTTGCACAGTGGGCCAAAAACCAGTTTCTAACATAAAGCTGCGATGGTCAATTTTTATAGTCGGGATAGCAGGAGCTAACCTGCATTATAATTAATATGCAAAAAACTAGGTAAAAAAAGCTCTCCTGGAGGCAGAAATATCGATGGTTTGGTTAGGTTAGGTTAGGTTAGTTAGGTTAGGTTAGGTTAGCAAGCTCTTTCGAAACGTAAAAAAAAAGCAATTTTTTGACGTTTCGTGAGAGCTAGGCTCACGTGTGGGGTGTCAAAAGATGCGTCTCCGCGCGGGTTAACTAAATGAACTGGAATAAAAATTTCAACGAAACAAAAATTTTGCACAGTGGGCCAAAAACCAGTTTCTAACATAAAGCTACGATGGTCAATTTTTATAGTCGGGATAGCAGGAGCTAACCTGCATTATAATTAATATGCAAAAAACTAGGTAAAAAAAGCTCTCCTGGAGGCAGAAATATCGATGGTTTGGTTAGGTTAGGTTAGGTTAGGTTAGCAAGCTCTTTCGAAACGTAAAAAAAAAGCAATTTTTTGACGTTTCGTGAGAGCTAGGCTCACGTGTGGGGTGTCAAAAGATGCGTCTCCGCGCGGGTTAACTAAATGAACTGGAATAAAAATTTCAACAAAACAAAAATTTTGCACAGTGGGCCAAAAACCAGTTTCTAACATAAAGCTGCGATGGTCAATTTTTATAGTCGGGATAGCAGGAGCTAACCTGCATTATAATTAATATGCAAAAAACTAGGTAAAAAAAGCTCTCCTGGAGGCAGAAATATCGATGGTTTGGTTAGGTTAGGTTAGGTTAGTTAGGTTAGGTTAGGTTTTTTTTTTTTTTTTTTGGGGGGTGGGAAATCATCCAATGACTTCTTCCGCTCTAGGGTGGAGCGGAAGGGTGTGTCAGACTCTTACTGACTAAAACCCACCAGGTTAGGTTAGGTTAGGTTAGCAAGCTCTTTCGAAACGTAAAAAAAAAGCAATTTTTTGACGTTTCGTGAGAGCTAGGCTCACGTGTGGGGTGTCAAAAGATGCGTCTCCGCGCGGGTTAACTAAATGAACTGGAATAAAAATTTCAACGAAACAAAAATTTTGCACAGTGGGCCAAAAACCAGTTTCTAACATAAAGCTGCGATGGTCAATTTTTATAGTCGGGATAGCAGGAGCTAACCTGCATTACAATTAATATGCAAAAAACTAGGTAAAAAAAGCTCTCCTGGAGGCAGAAATATCGATGGTTTGGTTAGGTTAGGTTAGGTTAGTTAGGTTAGGTTAGGTTAGCAAGCTCTTTCGAAACGTAAAAAAAAAAGCAATTTTTTGACGTTTCGTGAGAGCTAGGCTCACGTGTGGGGTGTCAAAAGATGCGTCTCCGCGCGGGTTAACTAAATGAACTGGAATAAAAATTTCAACGAAACAAAAATTTTGCACAGTGGGCCAAAAACCAGTTTCTAACATAAAGCTGTGATGGTCAATTTTTATAGTCGGGATAGCAGGAGCTAACCTGCATTATAATTAATATGCAAAAAACTAGGTAAAAAAGCTCTCCTGGAGGCAGAAATATCGATGGTTTGGTTAGGTTAGGTTAGGTTAGTTAGGTTAGGTTAGGTTAGCAAGCTCTTTCGAAACGTAAAAAAAAAGCAATTTTTTGACGTTTCGTGAGAGCTAGGCTCACGTGTGGGGTGTCAAAAGATGCGTCTCCGCGCGGGTTAACTAAATAAACTGGAATAAAAATTTCAACGAAACAAAAATTTTGCACAGTGGGCCAAAAACCAGTTTCTAACATAAAGCTGCGATGGTCAATTTTTATAGTCGGGATAGCAGGAGCTAACCTGCATTATAATTAATATGCAAAAAATTAGGTAAAAAAAGCTCTCCTGGAGGCAGAAATATCGATGGTTTGGTTAGGTTAGGTTAGGTTAGTTAGGTTAGGTTAGGTTAGCAAGCTCTTTCGAAACGTAAAAAAAAGCAATTTTTTGACGTTTCGTGAGAGCTAGGCTCACGTGTGGGGTGTCAAAAGATGCGTCTCCGCGCGGGTTAACTAAATGAACTGGAATAAAAATTTCAACGAAACAAAAATTTTGCACAGTGGGCCAAAAACCAGTTTCTAACATAAAGCTGCGATGGTCAATTTTTATAGTCGGGATAGCAGGAGCTAACCTGCATTATAATTAATATGCAAAAAACTAGGTAAAAAAAGCTCTCCTGGAGGCAGAAATATCGATGGTTTGGTTAGGTTAGGTTAGGTTAGTTAGGTTAGGTTAGGTTAGCAAGCTCTTTCGAAACGTAAAAAAAAGCAATTTTTTGACGTTTCGTGAGAGCTAGGCTCACGTGTGGGGTGTCAAAAGATGCGTCTCCGCGCGGGTTAACTAAATGAACTGGAATAAAAATTTCAACGAAACAAAAATTTTGCACAGTGGGCCAAAAACCAGTTTCTAACATAAAGCTGCGATGGTCAATTTTTATAGTCGGGATAGCAGGAGCTAACCTGCATTATAATTAATATGCAAAAAACTAGGTAAAAAAAGCTCTCCTGGAGGCAGAAATATCGATGGTTTGGTTAGGTTAGGTTAGGTTAGTTAGGTTAGGTTAGGTTAGCAAGCTCTTTCGAAACGTAAAAAAAAAGCAATTTTTTGACGTTTCGTGAGAGCTAGGCTCACGTGTGGGGTGTCAAAAGATGCGTCTCCGCGCGGGTTAACTAAATGAACTGGAATAAAAATTTCAACGAAACAAAAATTTTGCACAGTGGGCCAAAAACCAGTTTCTAACATAAAGCTGCGATGGTCAATTTTTATAGTCGGGATAGCAGGAGCTAACCTGCATTATAATTAATATGCAAAAAACTAGGTAAAAAAAGCTCTCCTGGAGGCAGAAATATCGATGGTTTGGTTAGGTTAGGTTAGGTTAGTTAGGTTAGGTTAGGTTAGCAAGCTCTTTCGAAACGTAAAAAAAAAGCAATTTTTTGACGTTTCGTGAGAGCTAGGCTCACGTGTGGGGTGTCAAAAGATGCGTCTCCGCGCGGGTTAACTAAATGAACTGGAATAAAAATTTCAACGAAACAAAAATTTTGCACAGTGGGCCAAAAACCAGTTTCTAACATAAAGCTGCGATGGTCAATTTTTATAGTCGGGATAGCAGGAGCTAACCTGCATTATAATTAATATGCAAAAAACTAGGTAAAAAAAGCTCTCCTGGAGGCAGAAATATCGATGGTTTGGTTAGGTTAGGTTAGGTTAGGTTAGGTTAGCAAGCTCTTTCGAAACGTAAAAAAAAAGCAATTTTTTGACGTTTCGTGAGAGCTAGGCTCACGTGTGGGGTGTCAAAAGATGCGTCTCCGCGCGGGTTAACTAAATGAACTGGAATAAAAATTTCAACGAAACAAAAATTTTGCACAGTGGGCCAAAAACCAGTTTCTAACATAAAGCTGCGATGGTCAATTTTTATAGTCGGGATAGCAGGAGCTAACCTGCATTATAATTAATATGCAAAAAACTAGGTAAAAAAAGCTCTCCTGGAGGCAGAAATATCGATGGTTTGGTTAGGTTAGGTTAGGTTAGTTAGGTTAGGTTAGGTTAGCAAGCTCTTTCGAAACGTAAAAAAAAAGCAATTTTTTGACGTTTCGTGAGAGCTAGGCTCACGTGTGGGGTGTCAAAAGATGCGTCTCCGCGCGGGTTAACTAAATGAACTGGAATAAAAATTTCAACGAAACAAAAATTTTGCACAGTGGGCCAAAAACCAGTTTCTAACATAAAGCTGCGATGGTCAATTTTTATAGTCGGGATAGCAGGAGCTAACCTGCATTACAATTAATATGCAAAAAACTAGGTAAAAAAAGCTCTCCTGGAGGCAGAAATATCGATGGTTTGGTTAGGTTAGGTTAGGTTAGTTAGGTTAGGTTAGGTTAGCAAGCTCTTTCGAAACGTAAAAAAAAAGCAATTTTTTGACGTTTCGTGAGAGCTAGGCTCACGTGTGGGGTGTCAAAAGATGCGTCTCCGCGCGGGTTAACTAAATGAACTGGAATAAAAATTTCAACGAAACAAAAATTTTGCACAGTGGGCCAAAAACCAGTTTCTAACATAAAGCTGCGATGGTCAATTTTTATAGTCGGGATAGCAGGAGCTAACCTGCATTATAATTAATATGCAAAAAACTAGGTAAAAAAAGCTCTCCTGGAGGCAGAAATATCGATGGTTTGGTTAGGTTAGATTAGGTTAGTTAGGTTAGGTTAGGTTAGCAAGCTCTTTCGAAACGTAAAAAAAAAGCAATTTTTTGACGTTTCGTGAGAGCTAGGCTCACGTGTGGGGTGTCAAAAGATGCGTCTCCGCGCGGGTTAACTAAATGAACTGGAATAAAAATTTCAACGAAACAAAAATTTTGCACAGTGGGCCAAAAACCAGTTTCTAACATAAAGCTGCGATGGTCAATTTTTATAGTCGGGATAGCAGGAGCTAACCTGCATTATAATTAATATGCAAAAAACTAAGTAAAAAAAGCTCTCCTGGAGGCAGAAATATCGATGGTTTGGTTAGGTTAGGTTAGGTTAGTTAGGTTAGGTTAGGTTAGCAAGCTCTTTCGAAACGTAAAAAAAAGCAATTTTTTGACGTTTCGTGAGAGCTAGGCTCACGTGTGGGGTGTCAAAAGATGCGTCTCCGCGCGGGTTAACTAAATGAACTGGAATAAAAAATTCAACGAAACAAAAATTTTGCACAGTGGGCCAAAAACCAGTTTCTAACATAAAGCTGCGATGGTCAATTTTTATAGTCGGGATAGCAGGAGCTAACCTGCATTATAATTAATATGCAAAAAACTAGGTAAAAAAAGCTCTCCTGGAGGCAGAAATATCGATGGTTTGGTTAGGTTAGGTTAGGTTAGTTAGGTTAGGTTAGGTTAGCAAGCTCTTTCGAAACGTAAAAAAAAAGCAATTTTTTGACGTTTCGTGAGAGCTAGGCTCACGTGTGGGGTGTCAAAAGATGCGTCTCCGCGCGGGTTAACTAAATGAACTGGAATAAAAATTTCAACGAAACAAAAATTTTGCACAGTGGGCCAAAAACCAGTTTCTAACATAAAGCTGCGATGGTCAATTTTTATAGTCGGGATAGCAGGAGCTAACCTGCATTATAATTAATATGCAAAAAACTAGGTAAAAAAAGCTCTCCTGGAGGCAGAAATATCGATGGTTTGGTTAGGTTAGGTTAGGTTAGTTAGGTTTGGTTAGGTTAGCAAGCTCTTTCGAAACGTAAAAAAAAAGCAATTTTTTGACGTTTCGTGAGAGCTAGGCTCACGTGTGGGGTGTCAAAAGATGCGTCTCCGCGCGGGTTAACTAAATGAACTGGAATAAAAATTTCAACGAAACAAAAATTTTGCACAGTGGGCCAAAAACCAGTTTCTAACATAAAGCTGCGATGGTCAATTTTTATAGTCGGGATAGCAGAAGCTAACCTGCATTATAATTAATATGCAAAAAACTAGGTAAAAAAAGCTCTCCTGGAGGCAGAAATATCGATGGTTTGGTTAGGTTAGGTTAGGTTAGTTAGGTTAGGTTAGGTTAGCAAGCTCTTTCGAAACGTAAAAAAAAAGCAATTTGTTGACGTTTCGTGAGAGCTAGGCTCACGTGTGGGGTGTCAAAAGATGCGTCTCCGCGCGGGTTAATTAAATGAACTGGAATAAAAATTTCAACGAAACAAAAATTTTGCACAGTGGGCCAAAAACCAGTTTCTAACATAAAGCTGCGATGGTCAATTTTTATAGTCGGGATAGCAGAAGCTAACCTGCATTATAATTAATATGCAAAAAACTAGGTAAAAAAAGCTCTCCTGGAGGCAGAAATATCGATGGTTTGGTTAGGTTAGGTTAGGTTAGTTAGGTTAGGTTAGGTTAGCAAGCTCTTTCGAAACGTAAAAAAAAAGCAATTTGTTGACGTTTCGTGAGAGCTAGGCTCACGTGTGGGGTGTCAAAAGATGCGTCTCCGCGCGGGTTAACTAAATGAACTGGAATAAAAATTTCAACGAAACAAAAATTTTGCACAGTGGGCCAAAAACCAGTTTCTAACATAAAGCTGCGATGGTCAATTTTTATAGTCGGGATAGCAGGAGCTAACCTGCATTATAATTAATATGCAAAAAACTAGGTAAAAAAAGCTCTCCTGGAGGCAGAAATATCGATGGTTTGGTTAGGTTAGGTTAGGTTAGTTAGGTTAGGTTAGGTTAGCAAGCTCTTTCGAAACGTAAAAAAAAAGCAATTTTTTGACGTTTCGTGAGAGCTAGGCTCACGTGTGGGGTGTCAAAAGAAACGTCTCCGCGCGGGTTAACTAAATGAACTGGAATAAAAATTTCAACGAAACAAAAATTTTGCACAGTGGGCCAAAAACCAGTTTCTAACATAAAGCTGCGATGGTCAATTTTTATAGTCGGGATAGCAGGAGCTAACCTGCATTATAATTAATATGCAAAAAACTAGGTAAAAAAAGCTCTCCTGGAGGCAGAAATATCGATGGTTTGGTTAGGTTAGGTTAGGTTAGTTAGGTTAGGTTAGGTTAGGTTAGCAAGCTCTTTCGAAACGTAAAAAAAAAGCAATTTTTTGACGTTTCGTGAGAGCTAGGCTCACGTGTGGGGTGTCAAAAGATGCGTCTCCGCGCGGGTTAACTAAATGAACTGGAATAAAAATTTCAACGAAACAAAAATTTTGCACAGTGGGCCAAAAACCAGTTTCTAACATAAAGCTGCGATGGTAAATTTTTATAGTCGGGATAGCAGGAGCTAACCTGCATTATAATTAATATGCAAAAAACTAGGTAAAAAAAGCTCTCCTGGAGGCAGAAATATCGATGGTTTGGTTAGGTTAGGTTAGGTTAGTTAGGTTAGGTTAGGTTAGGTTAGCAAGCTCTTTCGAAACGTAAAAAAAAGCAATTTTTTGACGTTTCGTGAGAGCTAGGCTCACGTGTGGGGTGTCAAAAGATGCGTCTCCGCGCGGGTTAACTAAATGAACTGGAATAAAAATTTCAACGAAACAAAAATTTTGCACAGTGGGCCAAAAACCAGTTTCTAACATAAAGCTGCGATGTTCAATTTTTATAGTCGGGATAGCAGGAGCTAACCTGCATTATAATTAATATGCAAAAAACTAGGTACAAAAAGCTCTCCTGGAGGCAGAAATATCGATGGTTTGGTTAGGTTAGGTTAGGTTAGTTAGGTTAGGTTAGGTTAGCAAGCTCTTTCGAAACGTAAAAAAAAAGCAATTTGTTGACGTTTCGTGAGAGCTAGGCTCACGTGTGGGGTGTCAAAAGATGCGTCTCCGCGCGGGTTAACTAAATGAACTGGAATAAAAATTTCAACGAAACAAAAATTTTGCACAGTGGGCCAAAAACCAGTTTCTAACATAAAGCTGCGATGGTCAATTTTTATAGTCGGGATAGCAGGAGCTAACCTGCATTATAATTAATATGCAAAAAACTAGGTAAAAAAAGCTCTCCTGGAGGCAGAAATATCGATGGTTTGGTTAGGTTAGGTTAGGTTAGTTAGGTTAGGTTAGGTTAGCAAGCTCTTTCGAAACGTAAAAAAAAAGCAATTTTTTGACGATTCGTGAGAGCTAGGCTCACGTGTGGGGTGTCAAAAGATGCGTCTCCGCGCGGGTTAACTAAATGAACTGGAATAAAAATTTCAACGAAACAAAAATTTTGCACAGTGGGCCAAAAACCAGTTTCTAACATAAAGCTGCGATGGTCAATTTTTATAGTCGGGATAGCAGGAGCTAACCTGCATTATAATTAATATGCAAAAAACTAGGTAAAAAAAGCTCTCCTGGAGGCAGAAATATCGATGGTTTGGTTAGGTTAGGTTAGGTTAGTTAGGTTAGGTTAGGTTAGCAAGCTCTTTCGAAACGTAAAAAAAAAGCAATTTTTTGACGTTTCGTGAGAGCTAGGCTCACGTGTGGGGTGTCAAAAGATGCGTCTCCGCGCGGGTTAACTAAATGAACTGGAATAAAAATTTCAACGAAACAAAAATTTTGCACAGTGGGCCAAAAACCAGTTTCTAACATAAAGCTGCGATGGTCAATTTTTATAGTCGGGATAGCAGGAGCTAACCTGCATTATAATTAATATGCAAAAAACTAGGTAAAAAAAGCTCTCCTGGAGGCAGAAATATCGATGGTTTGGTTAGGTTAGGTTAGGTTAGTTAGGTTAGGTTAGGTTAGCAAGCTCTTTCGAAACGTAAAAAAAAAGCAATTTTTTGACGTTTCGTGAGAGCTAGGCTCACGTGTGGGGTGTCAAAAGATGCGTCTCCGCGCGGGTTAACTAAATGAACTGGAATAAAAATTTCAACGAAACAAAAATTTTGCACAGTGGGCCAAAAACCAGTTTCTAACATAAAGCTGCGATGGTCAATTTTTATAGTCGGGATAGCAGGAGCTAACCTGCATTATAATTAATATGCAAAAAACTAGGTAAAAAAAGCTCTCCTGGAGGCAGAAATATCGATGGTTTGGTTAGGTTAGGTTAGGTTAGGTTAGGTTAGCAAGCTCTTTCGAAACGTAAAAAAAAAAGCAATTTTTTGACGTTTCGTGAGAGCTAGGCTCACGTGTGGGGTGTCAAAAGATGCGTCTCCGCGCGGGTTAACTAAATGAACTGGAATAAAAATTTCAACGAAACAAAAATTTTGCACAGTGGGCCAAAAACCAGTTTCTAACATAAAGCTGCGATGGTCAATTTTTATAGTCGGGATAGCAGGAGCTAACCTGCATTACAATTAATATGCAAAAAACTAGGTAAAAAAAGCTCTCCTGGAGGCAGAAATATCGATGGTTTGGTTAGGTTAGGTTAGGTTAGTTAGGTTAGGTTAGGTTAGCAAGCTCTTTCGAAACGTAAAAAAAAAGCAATTTTTTGACGTTTCGTGAGAGCTAGGCTCACGTGTGGGGTGTCAAAAGATGCGTCTCCGCACGGGTTAACTAAATGAACTGGAATAAAAATTTCAACGAAACAAAAATTTTGCACAGTGGGCCAAAAACCAGTTTCTAACATAAAGCTGCGATGGTCAATTTTTATAGTCGGGATAGCAGGAGCTAACCTGCATTATAATTAATATGCAAAAAACTAGGTAAAAAAAGCTCTCCTGGAGGCAGAAATATCGATGGTTTGGTTAGGTTAGGTTAGGTTAGTTAGGTTAGGTTAGGTTAGCAAGCTCTTTCGAAACGTAAAAAAAAAGCAATTTTTTG